>SKCR01017733.1:0-92178 GCA_019454045.1 Zanthoxylum bungeanum
AGGAGCCACCTTTCAAAGACTAGTCAATAAAATTTTTAAACCACTCATCGGCACAAGAAGAATGGTCAGTCCAGAATCAGAGCACTGAAAATCCAAAATCATATCGAGCAAATAAGGAAACGGTTTTAAAAGGTTAGTAAGGCCCACCTATCCGCCCCGGGACCTTCGGAGGGGCAGTGTGAATCAGAACCGACTCAATAAAGGCCTCATCATTGACCAATTGCTTCCAATGAGTGGCATATAGCCGAGCCCAGCGCACCCGCGCCCGGACCTGGTGGGAAACCTTAGGAGCATCCCTCCAACATGCTGGGAAGAGTCAAAACAATTAAAAATCTATCTTAAATTCAAAAACAAGAGTACTAAGGGTTAGATTCCTAACCTCCCGCTCTAAAGATATCCGGGACAGAAACCTCTTCTTCATGAGATCTCAGAACCCGCCCCCAATCTCCGGTGGCCCAGAACCATAAATCCTTAAAGTTTTTATTAGACTCTGGGAGTTTGCCAACAATATTTAAGGAGTCGGCATAAGCAAAGAGGTAATACCAACCATGGTGCGATCTCGGGTTAGCCTTCAGTCTATACAACCTTTTCACTTCTTCCAGACAGGGTTCGCCGAGCCCCGCCCGACTCCAAATCACATATAGTTTTATGGCCATAATAGAAGAACCTTTGGGGGGCCTTCTGAGACCAAGCCCGCTACTGCCGAGGTTGCTTCCATTAAGAACCGGTATTTCTCTAACCTGGGGAAGCCGTTATCTAAGGTGCTTGAGAGGTTGAAGGGACAAGGACTCCTAAAACCCTTAGAGCCTAAACCACTTCCAGATCCTATACCACTCAACCTTAACCTAAGCTTGTATTGTCACTTCCATCAGAGGAGAGGCCACAAAACTGATAGCTGCACCCGCCTTAGGCATGAGATCCAAAACCTCATTGACTCCCATAAAATACCTGACCTAGAAAGAGAACAACCCAACGCACACAGAAATCCCCTGCCCAACTACATGATCAACTCTGGCCTACCCGAAACCCTTGTCCTCCAAACCCTTAACCACAAAGCTTCTTACATGGAGATAGGGGATGATAGTGAAGAACCGTAGGCCAAGAAAGAAGGCAATGCTGCGAATGATGAAGTTATTCCTCCTAATTTATTTGATCCTGCGTTTTCAATATAGACATTGACTTGGTTTACCTGTTCGAACCTTTTCTTAATGATAATAAAGACGTTCGTTTTGCTTACATGCCTGAGTCTCTCCCTCCAACCTGCAACATGAGTATATTTGAGAAAATCATTCAACCATAGTACTATGAAATTCAGTGATGTTTAGAACACGGGGAATCTTCGGAAGCAACAACAGTACAGTCAGTTTCAGAAATGAATCAGTATCAGTTTGGGGGGCGAGGCCCACATCATCAGCATCAATTTGGGGGCTTAAGCCCACATCAGCATTAGTTTGGGGATGAGTCCCAAGGCCGAAGCCCACATCAGTTACAGTTTGAGGATGAGTCCCAGGGCCGAGGCCCACATCAATATCAGTTTAGGGCCGAGGCCCACATCAATATCAGTTTAGGACCGAGGCCCACATCAATATCAACTTGGGGGCGAGGCCCACATCAGTATCAGCATCGGTTTATGGGCTGAGGCCCACATCAGTTTCAGTTTTGGGGATGAGTCCCAGGGCCGAGGCCTACATCAGAATCAATATCAGTTCTGCCGGGTATGGCATTCTGGGGGCGAGGCCCACATTGGTTCAGTATTAGTTCTGCCGGGTATAGTACTCTGGGGGGTGAGACCCACACTCTTATCAGTAATGGTTCGGAAATGGACCATCTCTCATCAGCAACGGTTCGGAAATGAACCACTCTCATATCAGTAATGGTTCGGAAATGGACCATCTCTCATCAACAACGGTTCGAAAATGGACCATTATCAGATCTCGCCGAAAATGGCACTCCGAAAATGGAGCACGGTTCGGAAATGGACCATCTCTCATCAGCAACGGTTCGGAAATGGACCATTATCACATCTCACCGAAAAGGGCACTCTGAAAATGGAGTACGGTTCGGAAATGGACCATTATCACATCTCACCGAAAAGGGCACTCCGAAAATGGAGCACGGTTCGAAATGGACCATCATCTCATCTCGCTGAAAATGGCACTCCGAAAATGGAGCACGGTTCGGAAATGGACCAAGGAAGGCCTAACCCATCGGAATATGATACATATACATGCATACATGCATACATATCACGTATATGCAATGTTTGTTTTGTGTTCGCAGGTTTGTCGCGGCAAAGACCATCTCATCAAATAACGGTTCAAAAATGAGCCACATTCTCGCACAGCACGGTTCGGAAATGGACCGCTATCACAACAGATGCCGAAAATGGCGCCCCAAAATGGAGCACACAAAGCAAAGGCCGAAAATGGCGTTCCAAAATGGAACACACACAGCAAATGCCGAAAATGGCACTCCAAAATGGAGCACCCACAACAGACGCCGAAAATGGCACTCCAAAATGGCGCACCCACAACAGACGCCGAAAATGGCACTCCAAAATGGAGCACCCACAACAGACGTCGAAAATGGCACTCCAAAATGGAGCACCCACAACAGATGCCGAAAATGGCGTTCCAAAATGGAGCACACAAAACAAAGGCCGAAAATGGCGTTCCAAAATGGAACACACACAGCAAATGCCGGAAATGGCACTCCAAAATGGAGCACACACACAAAAGATGCCGAAAATGGCGCTCTAAAAATGGAGCACGGTTCGGGAATGAACCAGGGGTCGCAGCACCTCACCACCAAATCAACTCAACTCAACACATGGTAAGTCAAGTGGCAGCTGGCGAGCCAGGTAAGTGAAAATGCATTGCATAACTTTGATAGGATTGTCACTGTTACACATTACACAAGTCCCATCAAAGTGGGGGCGACTGTAGGCACTGCATTTTTGCACATAAGTCCCTATGATGAGTCTCATTTGGAGACACTACCTTTTAAGTCACGGAGGTCACGGAAAACGGACATTGGGAGGGGAAATTAAGAATAAACAAGGTTCACTGTTTTCGTTGGTGCTGCGTTCGTGTATTTTAATTGAAATAAACATTAAAATCAATCAAATATTTTAATTCATTAATTAAGATATTCACCCACCAATTACACAAGATTCCTTCCTATCTAAACTAAATTAAAAAGATGTCATGCCTAATTAAAATCAATTATAAAAAATTAAAGATATCACCTTCCTAATTTGAATTAACCTTGTCCCCCCTCAATCTTTGACTTTCCTTAAGACCAAATCCGAAATTGAATGCAAGATCCCTTCCTTGTGAGACAAGGACAAACCCTAACTCTCTTCTATATAAACATGACCTAACCTAGCCACCCCTTCTCTCCAATCTCTCTAGCCCACGCCCAAGACCTCTCCACCCTAGCTCATACACTACTCAAACGCAAGTCACATCAAGAAACCTTAAGACATCACACGCCAATCACAAGAAAGATAACAAATCATTCCCTTCATCCTTACCCTCACATCACTGAAAATACAGTAGCCATTCACACCCCCTACAACCACCAAAACAACCCCTAATCACCACCGAAAACCAGCCTAATAAACCTCCACACATCACCGAAAATCACACCAAACACAGCAGCCCAAAATCACCTTAAAATAGCGGTAAACTACGTCAAAAATAGTAGCCTAAAACACCAAAAACAATACCTGAAACAGTAAGCAGAAAATACAGAGGAAACGGCAGCAAAACCACAAGGAAACAGCAGCAAAACGGAGTCGAAACAGTAGCTTGAGCGGTAAAACAGTGAAGGAAAAGGCAAACCAGTGAACCAGAAAAGTTGCGGAGTTTTACCCCTTCCGATCTTCGTGAAACGCGAGTCCGAGAGACGGCTTAAAAGGTTAGACCTGAGGGTACTTTTCACAATCATCTTTATGTGATTTTTGTTATTTATTTTGATTGTATTTTACTTATTTGTTGAATCTTGTTTGTGTATGATGTGTGTTGTGGGTATTGGATGAATAAAAGAGTGTCGTCTCTCGTGGTATATAGGATGGAAACCCAGACGTAAATTCCGTAGCCGAATCCGAATGGATGGTAGTGCGGTCTGTACTTGGGATACAACAACACGTACCACTTGAGTAAACGGCACCTTCTCTTGTTTCATGTTGCTTTGATTTATTTATTTATTTTTCGTCACTCGAATTCTGCATGTTGCTTATGTATGCATGATTCAATCGAGTGCATGGGCTTAGTAAGTGGAATGAAAGATCCCCTATGGGGAAGGGTTAAAGCCCTTTACCACGATGCTTCGCCGCGCCGGTTGATGTGTGTTCGGTTGAATGCAAGACACGTTCAATCGGGCATACTAGTTTGATATTATTACTTTCAATTCTATGTATGCATGATTCAATCGAGCGCATGGGCCTAGTAAGTGGAATGAAAGATCCCATACGGGGAGGGGTTAAAGCCCTCTACCACGATGCTTTGCCGCGCCGATTGATGTGTGTTTGGTTGAATGCAAGATACGTTCAATCGGACATGCTGAGCTTGACATTGTTGTCTTTATTCTTTGTGTTACATGCATCAGGTCTGGCTCCGTTCGAATGCGTTCTCGAACGCTACACGAACGCGAACCTTCTGTTTACCGTTAGAACGCGTTTTCAAACGCTACGCGAACGCACACGCACTTCCTTAGTCTCATCATGCATCAGGTCTGGTTCCGTTCGAACTCGTTCTCGAACGCTACACGAACGCGAACCTTCTATTTACCGTTCGAACGTGTTCTCGAACGCTACGTGAATGCACAAGCACTTTCTTAGTCTTATCATGCATCAGGTCTGGTTTCGTTCGAACGCGTTATCAAACGCCATATGAACGCGAACCTTCTGTTTACCGTTCGAACGCGTTTACGAACGCTACACGAATGCGAACACACTGAACTGAGACATATTCATCACATGCCATGTATAATTGTTTCTTAGGTGATTTTTTTTATGAAACCCCATATGGTCATTCTTATCTTTGTGCACATCGTAATGAAAAGCATGTTTATTCCATTGGTTGCGTCATCTGCCTTAGTCTTGATTTAACGCATTACGATTCATATACCTATGTCATGATGACTTCAGAGTATTATTTCTTGTGGTATATCGGATGGAAACCCAGACATAAATTCCGTAGCCGATTCCGAATGGACGGTAGTGCGGTCTGTATTTGGGATACAATTCCACGTATCACTGGGAAAAGTGCTCACATGTATGCTTGTATGGTTAGTATGTATGCTTGTGTTTTCCGTGAACATGATATGCTAAATGAAGTTGTATGTTCGTTGTTACTTTGAGGTATTTTCAAGCATGCAATCTTAGATGTGAATGTATGTGTAAGTTTCATTTTGTACATGTGAATTTAGAAGCATGATACTATAGGAAATAAGTGCTACTTAAGCCTAATTAAATTATTACATAAATCCTTTCATCACAAGTGGCATGAGTAAGGGACCATTCCGAACCCAACGGTTTGAGGTCTTCCCTTGCGAGGGGTGAGTGCGGCCTTAAATCTCATTTTCCCTGTTCACACCGGGTGGCGACTCCATTATTCTCCGGTTTAGTCCCCCGTCGCTACTCCGTACTCCCGACCGGGCCGCGAGCCCGGGACAGCATGCGTCGCCCAGTTTCCTGTGCTCCCACAGTTCCCTATCACCTTCGCAAGACCCCGAATGTGTGCTAGCACTTGGAAATTTTTGCCACAAAAATCACCCTTGCACTCCTCTTCATTCTCGGCAGTTGGACAGAAAACAGGAGAGGAAATCAGCCCATTGGGCGTGAGTGAAGAAGAGAAGAGTGAGAGAGAGAGATGTGTTGGTTGTTACAAAATAAATGGTAATTGATTTTCCTAAAATCTAATACCAATTTTTGCTACCAAAAAGTCAAAGTAATTAAAGTTTTGCCAACTACCACCATCAATCACAATGACAAGTTATCATGTCACTCAAAGTGACTAGACATCACATCAATCGATTGACTAGTGATTTGATGCTTGATGTGACTTGTGGGCCGCATTTCAATTCGCAAAGCGAGTGCGTCTGCAAACACTCTCGGGCTCGGGTTTGCTAATTCTAAATTAACGAATTTTCCGTAGCGACGCAATTAAATAATTATGCCTAGCAAAATCATTATTCACGTCGCTAATGAATTAATTCTAAATTAACTCGTTCGCCCGAATTAAAATCTAATTTTAATTCCGCGTCGAAATCCAATTTCATATAATATATCGAATATATTATTTTATCGATTAATTCTAAATTTATCGTTTTCTCTCTTTAAATAATATTTTATCCCAGATAAAATATCTCCGCAATTAATCTAAGATTAATTTTCTCTCTCAATTAATTAATCCCAAATTAATAAAGTGTGAGTCATACGTCATCGGTGAATCTTTGGGAAGTGACCCATGAGATCCCCAGATATGTTGGCAGTAAATCTGGTCCTCAGACTATCCGAACACGTAAGTACCTAGTACTACGTTTGTAGCTATTTACAAGACAATGTTGGCTTCTAGCAAAGCGCCATGCCTACTCAATTCTCCAGAAATATCCTTACAGGAATATGTGATCTATATCAGGCGTAGTATACGTAGTATTGCGTATTTCGATCCAGCATCGGATGTCACGTGCAAGGCATGGGGCTGGAATTATGTATGCCCCGTACGAAACACATATCGGATCTCTGGTAAGTAGTCTCTATATCGGATAAACATGACCTAGTCATTTTATCCCGATGACTGCAGTACATAAGAGAACCAGTTCCGTATCCTACGTGACCATCATCTCCACTATGACTGGAGTGATACTTATGTCTTGACATCACATCCAACACACTATGATTCTCAATATACCCAGCAGAGGCGTACACAGAACCTGTTAAAGCCGTGGACGAAGAAAACCAAAGTATATTGATTGTCACAAGTATTAGCGGTGCAAGTCTCAGGTTAAGACCAAATACACCTACCCTGATTTCGGACTTCCATAGACACATAGTCATACTACCAATGGAATTCTGAGGGGGTCTATTCAGAGCGAAGCTGTTTCCCGTACCATCGGTAAACACAACCTCCTACTACACTTGCATGAGTATCCTATACCGAAATATATGAGAACTATATTGTTATGCCCTCACAACGCGCACAAGTGTAATACTAGTCTTTTACGCATTATCGATGTCCAATCTCGATAATACTCTGACTAGGGATATTTAATGATTAAACCTTCGTGGATAAAAACTGTCTCATATCATCTCAATCCAGGAACTAATCATATGGACCTTTCATCATTTTTACATCTTGGTGATCTAATCACAAATGATAAAAGAGCAATTTCCTTTGTCACATAGTTAATTTGTACAGCAACACCATGATCTGTACAAATAGTGACGCTATGGGTCATAACTATCCAACAATCTCCCACTTGGCCTATAGCCAGTCACTCGAGTGTCCTACACCCGAACTATGTATTATTCGATCAAATTACTAAGAAAAGACTTTCATCAGCGGATTTGCATGATTATCATCTGATGCGATTTATACGATCATCACATCGCCACGATGTATGATTCGAACGAATCAGATGAATAGTCGAAGTATATATATATGGATCGTTGATGAGACCATTAATTCTTTAGCCTGCGCTGTAGCCTAGCTAAAATATGTTCTTAACATCAATCCAATGACTATCACTTGGATTGGCCTGATTGTGACTCCATATGCTCAAAGCATATGAGACACCAGGACGCGTACATTTATTATAATGTACGAGTTCTCGGACTGTGCAAACAACTTCAAATCTATCACAGTAGATCTTTATTCCTAGAATAAAGGTTGTTTCTCCCAAGAATTCAACGGATAATTTTCATGAAAGCCAAGCTTTCACCGATTGTTTTATGGTAATATCATTTCCAAGAAATGACATGTCATTATTTTATAGGACATCACTGTCAGTGCACTCCCACTAACCTTCTTATATACATAAGAATCATTTTCGTTTCGAATTAAATCATACACCATTATGATTACATCAAAAAGATAATTCCAAGAACTCTATGCTTGCTACAATCCATCCATGGATCGTATAACTTGCAAACCTTGTTTGCTAGTTATGGTACGAAAAAACCGTCAGGATGTTGTAAACATCCTCCAAAAGGTTTCCGTTAAGGAAAGCAGTTTTGGCATTTAGCTGCCATATTTCATAAATGAAACATGCAGCATTAGCAAGCATTATCCAAATGGATTTACCATGGCAACATGTAAAAGGTTTCGTCGTAATCGACACTATGTTGATAACGATACCTTTTCGCTACAAGCCTAGCTTAGTACGTTGGTATGTTGCCATCCACGTATATCTTCCTTGAAGACTTATATAGTACCAATAGGCACAATGTCTTCCGGTACAACAACTAGTATCCAAACTTGGTTGTTATACATGGAATCCATTTCGGACATCATGGCACTTTGCCATAATAGGGTGTCGATACCTTGTATCACTTCCTTATACGTAGTCTGTTCGTATTCCTCAATAAAATTGACATCTTTATGAGGTGAGATCAGAAATCCATACCCCAGGTTATTTTCTGACTTTCTCCAACTTACGCGGTTCTTGTGTATTCGAAGATTATTGGTATAGTTTCATCCTTGATGAACTATTTGTGTTCCATTAAGGAATCGGTGCCTGGAACAGTATTACTCCGATTTTCATCGAGTTTTACTTTCCTCCCACTTACCACTGCATATAGGTATTCCTCTTAGGAAAACCGCATGGTGAGCAACAATTAAATTATTCTCTTGTGAGATGTATTAGTATTATACTTTGGTTTCCCTAGGATAACCTATAACTTAGGCACTTATCCAATTTGGGTTCTAGTTTGGTATCATCCAAACATATGCCTAGCATTCCCAAATCTTCAGGAATGAGAAAACCCGGTTTCTTTCCTGTTCATATCTAATATAAAGTCTGTCTAACAGATTTTTATGGAACCTTATTCAAAATAAATTTTGCACTATTTATGCGTATCCGTTGAAGGAAATGGTAGCTCAGAGCGACTCATGATTAACCTTATCATGTCCAACAAAATTCGGTTTCTCAGTTCGGACACACCGTTAAGTTGACGTGTTCCGGGAGGAGTCCTCATTGAAAGAATACTATACTCTTTCAAGTATTTGAGAAACTTATTGCTTAAGTATTTTCCACTATGGTCTAACTGTGACGGTATAATACTTTAGCCGATCTGTTTGTCTATTTCGTGTCGAAACTTTAAAAGTTTCCGATTTATGTTTCAAAGGAAACACATAACCATAACGCGATGCCACATCTGTAAAGGTCACGAAATATTCATATCCACCTCTAGCCTAGCTAGATATGGGCCCACCTACGTCACTATGAACTAGGGCTAACAGAATGATGGCATTTTGCACTTTTACCAAGTAAAAGGTGTTTTAGGCACTTTGCCTAATTAAACTAGATTCGTAGACATTATTTGAATAGAATCAAATTTGTCCTAGTACCCACTCTTCAAAAGTGTGGATATACGAGTCTCGTTTAATTGTGTCTCAGACAACAATGCCACATTTAAGTCTCAACTGATTTATTCAGTTTGAGCTATTTGTTTGTCATGTTATAAGTTTGAGATTTATTTATATTCAAAATATAAATACTGTTATTCACATCTAATATGTTTATCTCAATATCATCTTTATAAAATAAAACACTTTAGTGTTCTAGAATATAAAGGTATACCCGCAACGGGTTAAACCCTGATATAAAGATAATGTATCTAGTCAAACTAGTTACATTTTAACAGTTTCCTAATTTAAGTAAACACCCGAAGGGTAGTTCCTAAACTTAGGTATCTACGGTTAAAACAGCGACTCTCGTCCCGTTTTCAATTCGCAGATTATCTCAACTGAAGTCAGTATCCTGCTCATAGCAGATTCTGCACACCAGTACATATTTATGTACCACATCCAGTATCTAAAATCCAATTTTAATACTAGCAGTGAACATTTTATGACAAACATATTTGAAGTCAGAGCCTTGCCCGTCTTCAATTCTTTCATGTCTGCTTTGTCCAAACGGCAGTCACGCTTCCGCGATCCTATTAGCCACAATTTAGGCAGACATTTTGGGATATGTCATTTGTTTTCCTAGAAGATTATAATGACTTTGCCTTTGCCCTTTTTCGATACCCCAGAAGCCTATGGCCAAGCCTTGGCCGAGTTTACTTTTGCAATTTAGTACTTCAAAGATCTAAAAATAGATCTATGAAGATCCTTCAATTTCATTATCATACTTTAAGGATCTAATCCTTAGTTCTGATTAAGAAATTAAGGAATCTATTTGGCAAGCTTAATGGATTAAGCACTAAAGTTATCATCACATGAATATTCCAAATATCATGCTCTACTATTTGCTTAACTCCGAGCTTAGGCCTAAGATGTTATTTTATCAAATAAAGTAACTTCTTAGTTTTCAGGACTATCCTGATTCATTATTCCCAATTTGAAAATTAAAGTCGTTTAAATACATTTTCACCCAGGATTACGTTTTAAACACTAATCTTTCAATTTATCTTGATTCTAATAGTCCAACTATTTAATCAACGATTTAGGTACTATTTATTATAATGATTACTATAGTCTAACTATATAATCAACTATAATTTAATAGGTTAATTCAATTATATTGATTACTATAATCCAATTATAAAATCAACTATCAATTGAAATAGTTTGAATACAGTCCAACTGTTTAATTAAAACAACATTAAATATTAGTCCAACTAATAAATAATTTATTGACGAATGATATTTGATTTGAGCGCGTATGGCAAGTAACTAAACGAATATTACAAATTTAATACTTGCCTCCCACTATTTTTCGGCGAGCCTCTAACCCTCTGTCGAGTACTCGGGAAACCTTGTTTCCTAGTGGGCTAGGATCCCGTTAAATGTCACACAATCTTGACTTTGGCCAACAAATTGTATGATAATTAACTAGGTAGATCTCTAAGATCAATTGGATCCCATCCAATTCCTAGATCCAGTAGGTGGACATCCAAGTCCGAAACATATATCTTATATATGCCAATATATCCAATATATTGCCTAATCTTTTTCCTCTGAATCAACTAAGCCTTGGCTTTGGCACAACAAACTTAGTGATCCCAGTTAAGCGGAACCCATTGACCTTGGAAAGCTTCGTAATCAATATCGATGGACAAGAAGTGATCTTGACTTTGGCCAAAAAATCACAACTTGGACAAGACACCGATATGGAACAAAGCTCTCATGAATCAAATACATCCTCGACTGACAAAGGCCTTGAATTTGGCCAACAAACCAATGCCAGTCTTGGATCTTGAGTAACAATCACTCAATGGAAGGAAAAACACTTAATATTTTGTGAGGGTTTTTCCCGTGCAAATTGGCAACCAATTTATTATCTTTGTTAAGGTCTCATCATCATACACCCTTAAACATGCATTCTAAACACATAATAAGGCACATATAAATATAATAATGATATGCGGATGGATACTTAACACATTGTTCCTAGAACAAATCTCTCATTTTCCTCTCTCCCGCTAGCACAAGTATTAACTTCTACCCGTTACATAACACTTCTAAAGAAACCTCATCTACATTGAGGGGAATATGTGAGAAGAGAAATACACAGAGTAAAAGAGGCAATAGGCTGGACACGCAGGTCCAATTAATAAATTCTAAATTTATTACAATAATTTCCAAAATTGCCCCACCCATCTAATATCCACCTGATATACATTATTCATGCATCGCAACCATGTATTCACACAAGCATGTTATCAATCAATCTAATCCAATTAATTAATATGATATTAGTGACCATCCAATGTTCAAACAATGATTTGATTTTGCGCGAGTCCAACTCGTTTTGCGAATAAGTACTCAAAGTACGAATTCTTGAATTAAATTAAACTACAACATTAAATCCAATTCAATTTGCATTTAATACTAATTCACTATTTAATTCCAAATTAAATATTACACTTTATAAATAAACCTTTACGACTTAGATTCCAAATCTAATCGTTACGGGTCTCAAAGCCCGATTAACATCCAATGTTAATTTAATTTAAAGTCCAATGGGCTTTTAATTAATTTCTTAAGGCATGGACTTTTGGTCAACTTGGGTCAAACCCCAAAGACTAAAGCCCATTTAAAGGAATCACTTTTATATGCCTAGAAACCAATTTAGGCCCATTAGGCCCAATTAAAGTATTAAAGGTCCATTAGTCGTATTTGGACTTTATGGAAATGATTTTGGGCCCAATTGGATCCAACCAATTTAGCCTAAACCCATCTTGGTACAACCAAGCCCATTTAAGCCCAATAACAACTTTACAAGCCCAAATCCAATTTAAGCCCAACATAATTAAATTCCAAAATTCCAATTTCAAAATTTAATTACTCAAAGTGTATAGCATAATTAATTACCCAAATCAATATTTCCAAAATACCAATTAGCCTAATTAATCATGCTCATTGTCATAAAACATGTCCAACATATTTTAATCAAAAAATCAAACCCATTTCATGCTCATACACTCACGGTAATTAGGGTTTAATGTCCAATTTCAAATTCAATCCAATTAAATCTCAAATTAACATTTCCCAATTGATTTCAAGTCATCCAATGAATCAAAAATAAAAAAACCACCATGATATAAGGCAGTCCAACTTTCGGCCAAGCCATCTAATTGGGGAAAAATTGATCCAATCAATATTTCATGAAATTGATCCAATCCAACTTCAATTAACATCATTTAAGCATACTCAATCAATTAATTTAACCAAATCATGCTCAAAATCAATTTACCCAATTTTAACCCTAAATCAAGTTTCATGCTTTTATCTTGCTCTGATACCATTGTTGGGTTTCTCTAAGTCCCGGGATCGAATAAAGCGATAGAAACATACATGTGAATACATCAAGGAGGTGCGGAATACTCACAATGATCGGTTGAGCGATGCGACGAAGAACAAAGCTTTTTAAGCCTTTGATGCTCACGGTTTTGACAGGTTTTGAGCTCCAAATTTTCGGCCATCTTGGTCCTCCAAGCTCCAAGCTTTTGTGTTGTGATTCCAAGCTCACAAGTGCGGTTCCCTATCACCTTCGCAAGACCCCGAATGTGTGCTAGCACTTGGTAATTTTTGCCACAAAAATCACCCTTGCACTCATCTTCATTCTCGGCAGTTGGGCAGAAAACAGAAGAGGAAATCAGCCCATTGGGCGTGAGAGAAGAAGAGAAGAGTGAGAGAGAGATGTGTTGGTCGTTACAAAAAAAATGGTAATTGATTTTCCTAAAATATAATACCATTTTTTGCTACCAAAAAGTCAAAGCAATTAAAGCTTTGCCAACTACCACCATCAATCACAATGACAAGTTGTCATGTCACTCAAAGTGACTAGACATCACATCAATCGATTAACTAGTGATTTGACGCTTGATGTGACTTGTGGGCCGCACTTAATTTGCAAAACGAGTGCATCCGCAAACACTCTCGGGCTCGGGTTCGCTAATTCCAAATTAACAAATTTTCCATTGCGACGCAATTAAATAATTATGCCTAGCAAAATCACTATTAACGTCGCTAACGAATTATTTCTAAATTAACTCGTTCACACAAATTAGAATCTAATTTTAATTCCGCGTCGAAATCCAATTTCATATAATATATCGAATATATTATTTTATCGATTAATTCCAAATTAATCATTTTCTCTCTTTAAATAATATTTTATCCAGGATAAAATATCTCCGCAATTAATCCCAGATTAATTTTCTCTCTCAATTAATTAATCCCAGATTAATAAAGTGCAAGTCATACGTCATCGGTGAATCTTCGGGAAATGACCCATGAGATCCCCGGATATGTTGGCAGTAAATCCGATCCTCGGACTATTCGAACACGTAAGTACCTAGTACTATGTTTGTACCGATTTACAAGACAAGGTTGGCTTTTAGCAAAGCGCCATGCCTACTCAATTCTCCAGAAATATCCTTACAGGAATATGTGATCTATATCAGGCGTAGTATACGTAGTATTGCGTATTTCGTTCCAGCATCGGATGTCACGTGCAAGGCCTGGGGCTGGAATTATGTATGCCCCGTACGAAGCACATATCGGATCTCTGGTAACTAGTCTCTATATCGGATAAACATGACCTAGTCATTTTATCCCGATGACTACAGTACATAAGAGAACCAGTTCCGTATCCTACGTGACCATCATCTCCACTATGACTGAAGTGATACTTCCGTCTTGACATCTTACCCAACACACTATGATTCTCAATATACCCAGCAGAGGCGTACACAGAACCTGTTAAAGCCCTGGACGACCAAAAACAAAGTATATTGATTGTCCCAAGTATTAGAGGTGCAAGTATCAGGTTAAGACCAAACACATCTACCCTGATTTCGGACTTCCATAGACACATAGTCATACTACCAATGGAATTCCGATGGGTCTATCCAGAGTGAAGTTGTTTCCCGTACCATCGGTAAACACAACCTCCTACTACACTTGCATGAGTATCATATACCCAAATATATGAGAACTATACTGTTATGCCCTCACAACGCGCACAAGTGTAATACTAGTCTTTTACGCATTATCGATGTCCAATCTCGATAATACTCTGACTAGGGATATTTAATGATTAAACCTTCGTGGATTGATACTGTCTCATATCATCTCAATCCAAGAACTAATCATATAGACCTTTCATCATTTTTACATCTTGATAAAATATCTCATTTAAGAGAGAGAACGATTAATTTGGAATTAATCGATAAAATAATATATTTGATATATTATACGAAATTGGATTTCGACGCGAAATTAAAATTAGATTTTAATTCGGGCGAACAAATTAATTTAGAATTAATTCGTTAGCAATGTGAATAGTGATTTCGCTAGGCGTAATCATTTAATTACGAAGCAACGGAAAATTCATTAATTTGGAATAAGCGAACCCGAGCCCGGGATTATTTGCGAGCGCATTCGCATTTCGAATTGAGTGCGGCACGGAAGTCAAATCAAGCGTCAAATCGCAAGTCACATCAAGCGTCAAATCACATGTCACTTTGAGTGATGTGACATTTGATTTATTGATGAGTTGATGTGAGATGAAAGAAAGCATTAAATGCTTTGCTTTTTGAAATTAAAAAAGTGTAAATGGTTTATTTATTTTTGAAAATAATAAAAAAACCTAATACAACTTTATTCTCTCTCTCTCCTGTACACAGTACACGCAATTTTGGGAGCCACAAATGGAGCCAAAATTTCTCTTCTTCTCTCTCGGTCTTGGACTGTTTCTTTCTCTGTTTTTCTGGTTTTAGGGCACTAGTGTTTAAAACACCCTTACAGACTTAATAACTCGGATCTCGGATTTTTTTTTTTTTTTTTTTTTTTTTTTTTTTACTCCATCACTATTTAGAGATGCTTCCTCCAATTAAACTATAGCACGGAATATTACAAACTTTTCAATTTTAGCTAATGACTGTATGTTTCCATGTATGTTGATAATACCTGTCAACGGAGCAGGAGTGGAAATTAACTTGTTTCGAAAATGGGCTTGAGATACGTATCAGGAGTGGAAATTCCTTACTCGGCTATCTCTCTTACCAATTCCACCTTTTTAGTCAAAATAAAAACACAAAAATGCAAAATATTTTTGTAATTTTTGAAAATTTTTCAATTTTTTTTTGTATTTTTCGAAAAATTTTGGACTAAAATAAAAACAACATACAATCTAAAAACAAGGTACTAATCAACTAAATCCCTCCCCCAAACCTAAATGAGACATTGTCCCCAATGTCTTAAACAGTAGAAGAAGAGTTTAGAAGGTGTACCTGGTTAGCTGAAATCTACAGGAAATTAAAGGTTAAGATCCAGATTAATTCGACGCCTCTTACCACGATCGTCCTCAGACCAATTTATCTTTGATAGGATAGGGTCAACTTGTGGTTCATAGGCTATGAGTTGGTCTATTAGATCCGGAGCAAGTCTGGCAGTGAAGAGGAGTTCTTTCATAGGTTTTGACACGAACCCATTTCTCCGAGCATCATCAAGAAACACACAAAGAAAATCATAAAATCCATCAACGTTGAGCAAACCAATTGGTTTCTGGTGTATGTTCAGGTTCGCCCAAGATAGAACTATAAAAATTTCCTCCAATGTACCTAAGCCACCTGGCAAAGCAATAAAAGCATCAGCACGGTTAATCATTTCTACCAGTCGTTCAGACATACCTGACACGATCAGTTCCTCTCCGTTTGATGATCCAATAAGATTTGCCTCTGCCAAGGGTTTTGGGACGATTCCCAAAACATGACTGCCTCCTTCCTGTACGGCTTTTGAAACGATCCCCATAAGTCCGAGATTGCCTCCGCCATATATTAGGTGCATATTCCTTGCAGCTAAAACTCGACCCAATTCCCGTGCTGCTTCTATGTATTGTGGTTTAGTACCAACAGTACTACCGCAAAACACACAGATGTTTTCAACTCATCTTCTTGAAGTGGCTTCCATTTTTTATGTATTTCTTTTTCAAATCAGGATGCCTTCAAAAGTGCAATGACGAGCTGAATTTATAGTACCTGAAAAAGGGTGAGTAATAATAGCAGAAGTATCTTCCAGAGGACGTTTGTTAGCTAAACAACAAAAGAAATCGTGAAAGGTCAAAAAGTCTGGATCCTGTCTACGAAAATAAAATAATTACAACAGAAAAGCGAATCAAAGCAATAATTAAGGCAACGGAATTGTGTACGCAATACGCCACTTGCTTAGTATAAATTCATTAGATGAGTCTCAAGATTTCATTCTTTTTTCAGCCATTGCTAATGAATTGTTTCTTATATTTGCTTGCCAAACACACATTCCTTCTGTCTTAAAATGCTTCGTTTGTGCCTTTCCCTACAAAAATAACACACAAAATTAAAAAGTTCACAAAATATGAAAAATAAATTACAACAAATTGCATGGGTTGCCTCCCTGCTAGCGCTGAATTTTTCATCTTCAGCCAGACGTGAATGAAATTCATCTGTTAAGGAGGTTTCAATGTTGTTTTGGATGTCCGATTAAAGACAATCCCGTGAGCGTTGCTTTTGAATGGTCTCTTCCAACGGTAAAGTGGCAAAAAGAGTTTTGTCTCATTCAGTGCTCGTGCCACCTTTTTACTCCTTGTTGTCCAGTGGTTCCTGCAAAGAAAGAAAGAAAATAAGAGGTCTCGTATGGTGCTTGACTTGGAATGGAAATTCCATTCTGTCAAGCTTCTGGGTGATATCTTTGATTTGTACTCCCCAAAACAGCGATGTTTTTCCTGAATGCTCTAGATCTTTATTAAGGTCAGACATTTGCTCCTTATTTGTTCTGCTTCTTGTTCCACCTTTTCTTCACAGATGTATTTGAAAATTTCCATATTCAGCTCTTCATCTGTCATCTGTGAAATACATGCATCAAAATTGTCAACCTGAGAGATGAAAAGAAATGTCAGATTTTAGGTCTTCATCCTCTGATCTGGGTGAAATGATTGGCTCAGGTAGATCTTCATCAAACATTTGTGCAATAGAATCTCCAAGATCTTCATTTTGAGGCTTGAAAGTTGATCCTCCGTTGTTGGTGCAGTTGGAATAAATGAATCAGCTTCCTCCTCGTCAGAGTCAGAATAATAAAAATCAAATCGAGACTTTGCCGGTTCGGGTTCCTGAACTGATACCTCTGGTTGTTGATACTGCTCAGCCTCCTCCTCTGTTGAAATGTCATTGTGAAATGATTGGTACTTGAAGGCTTCATCAGTGTCATCTGGAACTGGTTCTTGAGGTATATAGTTCTGGTTTTCTGTTAATTGTCTGATCTGATCTGTCATTCTCTGTATGGATTCTGTGTTACTCTGAACTTGTGCATCAAATCGAGCTGCTTGTTCTTGAACATGTGAATCAATTGATCTTCCTCTGATGGTTCTGGTTGTTGATGAAGATCAAAGATAGATGGTGGATAAGATGGAAAATGTGGTTCTGTGAAATGTGATGGGCTCGTATACCATGAAGGATCTTGATAGTTCTGCCACCCTGGATGGTAGTTGTATTCGCAATAATCGCTGGGTGGTCACCATTACATATGTCACATCTCCACATTGAGTTCTTGAGCAAATGTAGTGTGCTTGGTTCTGGTATCCAGTGATGATAATGTTGGGCTCAACAACAGGCCTCAGAGAAAACCGGACTGTTGCTCCCAGATTTGGGGTGTATCTTCTTGTAAAGCACGTAGTCTTCAATCTCCCAGTAATGTTCCATTTTTAAGTCACCTGAAATCAAAAGAAAGAAATAAAAATTAAAAAATAAAAAATTAGATACAAGTAAATTAGATAGCTTCAAAATTAATAACTCAAGAAATATAAGTCCCCGGCAACGGCGCCAAAAACTTGACCGGCGTAAACACACACGTATAACGCAAGCGCACGTATCGTTCAAGTAGTATAAAAATATCGATCCCACGAGGACTTAATTCCTACTGTTGTTATTAATTATTGAATCTATTTAATTACAAATATCTAATTAAAAGGGAGAATGAAATTGATTGCTTGATTGATTTGGTTGATTGAAGATTTGCTAAATAAATAAATAAAAAGATAAAAGAAATACTAAGGAAAATAAAAGATAAAAGATATAAGGTTGTGAATTCTTTTAATATCATTTAAAAGATGAAGTGATTATTTTATTTTTGTGTAATAAATCAGTTTACTAACCTGGAACACTAAATTATGTAAAAGCCTCTTCCGATGGTCACTACAAATACCCAATATAACCCAATTGAACCATATTCCTATGTCAACCACATTACCTGGATTCATTAAGTCTAAGTTCCAATTATGGCTACCCCCGCCTTACAGGTATATTCCTATCCTGTAAGGAAATCTATTAAAGGGTTATCTATCCTCAAGGAAGATCGTGGGCTATTAAGTCTAAGGCTGAAACCTAAAATCCCTATGTCTAGTTCATTTTAGATTTACCATATCAATCTTATTGGTGATCAGACAATAAGAAGCATTAAGCTTAAGACTTAATAAGTAAACTTATTAATATCCAAACTATAAAATAATCCCTTATAAACTATTGATATTAAAAGTCATCACAACCCCTAGTTAACTAACACATAACTAGGACTAATAAAAACATAAAAATAAAAGACATAAAATAAAAATACTGAAAAGTAAAATAAAATAAAATGTTAAGGTAAAAGGAATTATTTCTACTACTACTTATTTAGATATCTCCCATTAAAATAATATATAAACTTGTGATTATTACCAGCCATATAGGCGGAACCAAAATAACCAGCCATAAAGGCGGAACCAAAATAACCAGCCATAAAGGCGGAACCAAAATAACCAGCCATAAAGGCGGAACCAAAATAACCAGCCATAAAGGCGGAATATATGTTTTATTACCAACCGACCAATCTGGCGGTATCCTGATTAAGTCCAATTTAAATAGTAAATATATTATTTTTAAGGGAGATTAATCTAAATAGTAATAGTAAAAGAAATTACTTTTCACCCGAACATAAGGAAATTACCTCATCACGGTAAATAGTAAAAACTGTAAAAAGTAAATAGTAAATAGTAAAAACTGTAAAAGAAAGTAAAAAGTAAAATAAAATTACTATTATTACAGAAAGTAATTAAAAATTATTTACAAAACTAAAAAAGTAAAAACTTAAAGAGTTTAGAGAGAGAAACTCTCTCTTAGAAGGATTTGAAGAGAGAGGATGGGACACCAATTTCTGAAATCTCGAGCTCAATTTATAGGCGTCTAAAGGGTCTGGGCGTCGCGACGCTAAAGGGTTCCACGTCGCGACGCTAGCTACAGTGACACGTGTCACGCGGTGATTCGACGGCTCAGATCTTATCCGATGACGTGGCACTGTTCATGACGTCATTGCTTACGTCAGACTGATGATGTGGCACTGTTCATGACGTCATTGATGACGTCACGCTGACGTCACTGTCGGCAACTGTCGGCACCATTGGATGGGTGACACGTGGCATCCGGCGCATGTTAGAAAGTCCGTTGTGATGGTGACACGTGGCACGGCGCACGTTAGCAAAGTCGAACTTTTCAAATTATTGACTCGTTGACCACGGCGCATTTTAGCAAAACCGGAGCATATTAGGCGTCGCGACGCCAAATCTATGCGCGGCGCGACGCGCAGAAGACTGAAATATTCCTGTTGACGCATTTTTGTCCAGTTTTGTCCCAAATTGCCTCCAGTGCTGTCCAAACTTTATTTATCTGCAAAATAACAACAAAACACATCAAAACGTTCATAAATCTCGAGAAACAATACAAAACATTAGGTCAAATGAGTGGGAAATAGTGATATAAATACCACTCATCATGATCTAATCACAAATGATAAAAGAGCAATTTTCTTTGTCACATAGTTAATTTGTACAACAACACTATGATCTGTACAAATAGTGATGCTATGGGTCATAACTGTCCAACATGTATTGTATGAATAATGTATATCGGATGGATATTAGATGGGTGAGGGCAATTTTGGAAATTGTTGTAATAAATTTAGAATTTATTAAATTGGACCTGCGTGTCCAGCCTTTATCTCTTGACTGTTTTTAATTATCTTCTCACCAATTCCCCTCAATGTAATGAGGTTTCTTTATTGTATTATGTAATTGGGTAGAAGTTAGAATAGTGCTAGCCGGGGAGAGGAAAGTGAGTGATTTGTTGTAGGAACAATTTGTGAGATATCCATCCGCATATCATTATTATTTTATTTATCGCGCCTTATTATGCTTTTAGAATGCATGCTTAAGGGTGTATGATGAGACCTAATCAAAGATAATTAATTGGTTGGCAATTACGTAAAAAACCCTAAATAAAATATAATCGTTTTCCTTCCATTGAATGGTTCTTTCTCAAGATCCAAGATTGGAATTGGTTTGTTGGCCAAAGTCAAGATCAATGTCCATCGCGGATGTGTTTGAACCATGAAAGCTTTGTTCCATATCGCATGTCTTGGGCAAGTTGTGATTTGTTGGCCAAAGTCAAGGTCATTTCTTGTTCATCGACATGGATTACGAAGTTTTCCAAGGTCAATGGGTCCCGCTTAATTGGAATCATTAAGATTTTTCAGCCAAAGCCAAGGCTTAGTTGATTCAGAGGAAAAGGTTTTAAAAAAATATATTGGATATATTGGCATATATATTGTATATATGTTTCAGACTTGAAGGTTCACCTACCGGATCTAGGAATTGGATGAGATCCAATTGATCTTAGAGATCTACCTAGTTAAATATCATACAGCTTGTTGGCCAAAGTCAAGGTTGTGTGTTATTTAACGGGATCCTAGCCCACTAGGAAACTAGGTTTCTCGAGTACCCAACAAAGGGTTAGAGGGTCGTCGAAAAATAGTGGGAGGCTAGTATTGAATTTGCAATTTCGTTCAAATACTTGCCAAATACGCGCTTTCAAATTATTTCGTCATTTTAAATATTCATTAGTTGGACTAATATTCTATTATTTTTCTTGTAACAGTAGGACTGTACCCAAAAATCGTTAATTGAATAGTTAGACTATTGCAATTAAGATGACTGGAAAGATCAGGGTTAGAGACATTATCATGGGTGAAAATGTCTTTAATGGTGTGATTTGTCCTGATTGGGATATGAACCTCAAGATTGTCCTGGGGGCTGAGAGGATGATCTATACAATAGAGAGACCTCTTGGGCCTAAGCTCGGAAATGAGAAGCCGATTGAGCTTGAGCTTTGGAAGACTCATAGTGATGACAACTCAACTGCTCAATTCGTCATGCTCGCTATGATGACCCCTCAATTTCATCACCAAAACAAGGGATTGGATCCCTATACTATGATGGAAAAATTGAAGGACCTTCATCGATATAACCTTAGATCGTGAAGGTATGAATTACGGAAGAAGCTCTTTCACTCTCGAATGTCAGAGGGTACATCTGTTGAGCACCATGTGTCGTAGATGATTGCTGATATTGAACAGCTGGGTCAACTAGGCATAACCTTTGAGGCTGAGACTTCTATAGATTTGATCTTGCAGTTCTTCCTGACAGCTGGAGCGGGTTTATCATGAACTACAATATGATAAACCAAGGCCATACTCTTGGAGAGCTGATGGCAATGCTGCGTGAAGCAGAAAAGAGCTATTGATGGGCAAAAAGCGCGAGGCGCACTTCGCTTCAACATCTTAGTCTCCCAAGGCTTGGCCGAAGGCTATTGGAGGTGCAAAGAATAAGAAGAAGAAGAAGGGCAAGGCCAAATCGTCAAAGTCTTCTAGGAAGGCAAATGACAAATCCCAAGATGTATGCCTACAGTATGGCAAACGGAGTCACTGGAAACGTGACTGCTGTGAGTATAAGGCACACATGAAGGAAATCAAAGTGGGCAAGACACTGGCTTCAGGTATGTTTGTTATAGAAATAAACATGTCTACTTCTAGTTTTAAAAATTGGATTTTTGATTCTGGTTGTGGTACTCTTATATATACTGATGTGCAGGATCTACAGATTAGCAGGAGACTGACCTTAGGGGAGATTGATCTACGAGTTGGAAACGGGACCAGGGTCGCTGTTTTGGCTATAGGGACTTATATTTTGGAACTGCCCTCGGGGCATGTACTAAACTTATCAGACTGTTATTATGTACCTAGTTTGACTAGGAATATTATATATGTATCTTTATTAGCCCAATGTGGGTATACTTTTATTTTTAGAAACACTGGGTGTTTTATGTATAACTATGATATGGAGATATGCAGTGCTGATGTGAATAATGGTCTTTATATTTTGAATATAAGTCAATCTCAAACATATAACGTAACAAACAAAAGGCTTAAACTAAGTAACAAATATGAAACTTATATGTGGCATTTTCATCTGGAACACATTAACAAGACTCGCATATCCACACTTTCGAAGAGTAGGTACTTGGACGGATTTGATCCAAATTCATATGACGTCTGCGAATCTTATTTATTAGGCAAAATGCCTAAAACACCTTTTAACGGTAAATGTGCACGTGCCACCAAACAGTTAGCTTTTGTTCATAGTGACGTATGTGGGCCCATGTCTAGCCAGGCTAGAGGTGGATATGAATACTTCGTAACCTTTACGGATGATGCATCATGTTATGGTTATGTGTATCTTATGAGACACAAGTCAAAAACCTTTGAGAAATTCAAAGAGTTTAGACACGAAGTAGAACAACAGACCGGTAAAAGTATTAAAACATTACGATCGGACCGTGGTGGAGAATACTTAAGTAATGAGTTTCTTGATTACTTGAAAGAGTATGGTATTCTTTCACTGTGGACTCCTCCCGGAACACCTCAATTAAACGGTGTGTCCGAATGGAGAAACCAAACTTTGTTGGACATGGTAAGGTTGATGATGAGTCACACTGAGCTACCTATTTCCTTCTGGGGATATGCATTGAATAGTGCAATACTTATTTTGAATAAGGTTCCGTCAAAGTCTGTTCAACAGACTCCGTATGAAATATGGATCGGAAAGAAAATGGGTTTCTCATTCTTGAAGATTTGGAGTTGAAGGGCATACGTTGAACGTTTGGATGGTACCAAACTTCAACCCAAATCAGAAAAGTGTCTATTTGTAGGTTATCCTAGGGATACCAAAGGATATTACTTCTACAACCCACAAGAGAATAATGTATTTGTTGCTCTACATGCGGTTTTCCTTGAGAATGAATTCCTAAATGCAGTGGTAAGTGGGAGGAAAGTAGAACTCGATGAAAATCGGAGTGATACTGTTCCTAGCACTGAATCCTTAACGGAACGCGAATAGTTCATCAGGGATGAGACTGTACCACAATCTTCGAATACACAAGAACCGCATAGGTGACTGGCATAAACACACACGTATAACGCAAGCGCACGTATCGTTCAAGTAGTATAAAAATATCGATCCCACAAGGACTTAATTCCTACTGTTGTTATTAATTGTTGAATATATTTATTTACAAATATTTAATTAAATGGAGAAGAGAATGATTGTTTGATTGGTTGAATGAATGTGGTTTTCCTTAATTAAAATAAATAAAATAAACAAAAGAAAATACTAAGGAAAATAACAAAAGACTCAAAGATCTAGGGTTGTGAATCTTTCTAATATCTTTTAAAAGATGAAGTGATTATTTTATGTTTGTGTAATAAATTGGTTTACTAACCTGGAACACGAAATTATGCGAAAGCCTATTTCAATAGTCAGAAGCAAATACCCAGTTTAACCCAATTGAACCATATGTCTATGTCAACCAAATTATCTGGATTCATTAAGTTTAAGTTCCAATTATGGCTAACCCCGCCCGCCAGGGTATATGTCTATCCTGTAAGGAAATCTATTAAAGGGTTATCTATCCTCAAGGAAGATCGTGGTTATAAAGTCTAAGGCTGAAACATAAAATTCCTTTGTCAAGTTATTTTAGATTTACCACATAAATCTTATTGGTGATCAGACAACAAGAAGCATTAAGCTTAAGACTTAAAAGTAAACCTTTAAATTACCCAAACTTTAAAATAACCCCTTATAAACCGGTGATATTAGAATTCATCACAACCCCAGATAACTAACACATAACTAGGGCTAGTAAAAAATGAAAAGTAAAGGACATAAAGTAAAACCTGAAAAGTAAATTACAATAAAATAAAATGCTAAGGTAAAATGATCAACTTTTACTAATTACTATTTAGATATCTCCCTTAATATAATATATTAACTTGTGATTATTTTACCAACTGTCCATATAGGCGGTAACCTGATTAAGTCAAATTAAGTCCAACCAGCCATAAAGGCGGAACCAAAATAAACCTGCCATATAGGCGGTAAGAAAATTTAATTACCAACCGACCAATCTGGCAGTATCCTTGATTAGTCAGGTTTAAACCAGATTAAAATGAATTACAAACCGACCAATATAGCGGTATCCTTTTTAAGTCAAATTTTAAATAGTGAATATATTATATTTAAGGGAGATTAATCTAAATAGAAATAGTAAAAGAATTACATTTCACCCTAGCAGGGGGAAGTTACCTCCTCATGGTGAATAGTAAAAACTGTAAAAAGTAAAGAAAGTAAATTACTATTATTACAGAACATAATTAAAATTAATTACAAAATAAAAAACTAAAAGAAACTAGATAGAAAACTCCCTATTTACATTAGAGAATTCAGAGAGGAAGGTACATCTAAAACTGAAATCTCGAGCTCAATTTATAGACCCCAGTAGGCCTCCAGCATCGCGATGCCAACACTTTTTGGCGTGGCATGCTGAGGTGATGACACGTGGCAGTTCTGGATAAGGAGATAAGGCGACACATGGCGAAGTGGCTAACAACTCAATTATTATGCTGACGTGGCGATGGCGACTGTCGGTACCATAGGATTACGACACATGGCACTTTCGTGATTGGCTGATGATGACGTGGCGATAAGGTGGAATGTTGACTCGGTCAACTGATGATGTGGACGCTGATGTGGAGTGACACGTGGCACGCGTGGCAATGGTGATTGTCGGCACCGTATGATGGTGACACGTGGCATGACGCACGTTAGCAGATCGGCTAAGATGGTGACACGTGGCACGGCGCAACGTTAGCATGGACCTAGTGCATGTTAGGCGTCGCAACGTCAAAGCCTTGCGCGTCGCGATGCGAAGAATGACCATTTTGCCCTTTTTGTCCTTTTTCACTATTTTGGCCCCAAATCACCTCCAGAATGTCCTGAAACTTTATTTATCTACAAAATAACACAAAACACATCAAAATATTCACAAAACTCAAGAAACTATGCAAAATATTAAGTTAAATGAGTGGGAAATAATGATATAATTACCACTCTTCAGTAGGTCGGAGAGAGTCAGAAAACAACCTGAGAGGTATGGGTTTCTGATCTCACCTTATGTGGATATTAATCTTATTGAGGAAGACGAACCGGTTACGTATGAGGAAGCGATACAAGGTATCAACTCTGGTTTATGGCAAGATGCCATGAAATCCGAAATGGATTCCATGTACACCAACCAAGTTTGGACACTGGTTGATGCACCAGAAGGCGTAAAGCCTATTGGTTGCAAATGGGTCTTCAAGAAGAAGACCGACATGGATGGAAACATACAAATGTACAAAGCTAGGCTTGTAGCGAAGGGGTATCGTCAACGACATGGTGTTGATTACGACAGAACTTTTTCACCTGTTGCCATGATTAAATCCATTCGGATAAGGCTTGCTATTGCTGCATATTTCGATTATGAGATATGGCAGATGGATGTCAAAACCGCTTTCCTTAACGAAAACCTTTTGGAGGATGTTTATATGCAACATCCTGACGGTTTTTTCGTACCAAAACATGCATACAAGGTTTACAAGTTAAATCGATCCATTTATGGATTGAAGCAAGCTTCGCGTTCTTGGAACCAACGTTTTGATGAGATCATAAAAGAATTTGATTTCATTCAAAATGAGGAGACCCTTGTGTATATAAGAAGGTTAGTGGAGCGCACTGACATTCATTGTTCTTTACGTTGATGATGTATTGCTTATTGGCAATGACATTCCCATGCTACAATCGTTGAAAGCTTGGCTTTCATTAAAATTCTCCATGAAAGATCTGGGAGAAGCAGCCTTTATTCTGGGAATAAGATCTACCGGGATAGATCTAGAAAGCTGGTTGGACTCTTCCAGAGCATGTACATTGACAAAGTGTTGAAGAGATTCAACATGGAACAGTCTAAGAGAGGACTGTTGCTAGTGTCACATGGTGTCACTCTATCTAAGGACATGTGTCCTAAAACTCAATATAAGAGAGACAACATGAGTCGAATCCCGTTCACTTCGGTATTCGGATCGATCATGTATGCCATGATATGTATGCGACCTGATGTCTCTTATGCTTTGAGCATGTGTAGTCGCTATCAGGCCGATCCAGGTGATGGTCACTGGGTTACGGTTAAGAACATCCTTAAGTATCTTAGACGAACTAGGGATGCGTTCTTAATCTATGGAGATGGAGAACTTGAGGTAACTAGGTTTATCGATGCAAGTTTCCAAACCGATAAAGATGACTGTAAGTCGTAATCTGGGTACATATTTTGTTTGAACAACGGAGCAGTAAGCTGGAAATCTTCCAAGCAAGAGACTGTTTCCGATTCAACAACAGAAGCGGAATATATTGTTGCAGCTGAAGCAGCAAAAGAGGCAATTTGGATCCGTAAATTCCTAATTCGATTAGGAGTAGTTCCGTTAGCAGCTAAGCCTGTTCCATTGTATTGTGACAATAATGGGACTATAGCGCAGGCTAAGGAACCGCGGTCTCATCAACGATCCAAGCATGTTCTTTGACGTTTCCATCTGATTCGTGAGATCATACATCATGGCGATGTGAAGATCGAGAAGGTCGCATAAGAGGACAACATTGCAGATCCGCTGACGAAAGCTATTCCTCAGCAAAAGTTTGAGCGACATGTACATAGTTAAGGTGTTAGATACTTGAGTGACTAACTATAGGCCAAGTGGGAGATTGTACAATTATGACCCATAGTGTCACTATTTGTAAAAGACATTGTGGTTTTTGTACAAATTAACTAAGTGACAATGGAAATTACTATATTATCATTTTGTAATTAGATTACTTGAATATATGAATGATAAAAGTCCTTATGATTAGTTCCGGATTAATAAGATATGAGATGATATCAATCCACAAAGGTTTAATCATTAAATATCCCTAGTCGTAGTATTATCGAGACTAGACATCGATAATGCGGAATAGACTAGTATTGCACTTGTGCGTGTTATGGAAGCGTAACAATATAGTTCTCATATATTTATATATTGGATAATTATGCAAGTGTGATAGGAGGTTGTGTTTACCGATGGTACGGGAACAGCTTCGCTCTAGATAGACCCCGCAGAATCCCATTGGTAGTATGACTATGTGTTTATGGGAATCCGCATCAGGGTAAGTGTATTTGGTATTAACCTAAGACTTGCATGGCTAATACTTACGACAATCAATAAGCTTTGGTTTTGGTCGTCCGGGACTTTAACAGGTTCTATATACGCCTCTTCTGAGTTTATTGAGAATCGTAGTGTATTGGGTGTGATGTCAAGATGGAAGTATCACTTCAGTTATATGGAGATGATGATCACGCAGGGATACATAAATGGTTCTCTATTATGTTGCAACTATCGGGATAATATGACAAGGTCATGATTATCCGATTATAGAGACTAGTTGCTTGTGATCCGATATATGCTTCGTATGGGGCAGACACTATTCCAGCCACATGCCTTGCATATGACACCAGATACTGGATCGCAATACGCAATACTACGTATACTACGCCTGACATAGATTTACCGATGTCTTGTAAATCGATAAGAGTGTGGTACCGGATACGCACGTGTTCGGATAGTCTGACGACCAGATTTACTGCCAACATATCCAAGGATCTTATGGGTCACTTCCGAAGATTCACCGATGACGCATGACTCGAACATAATTAATCTGGGATTAATTAGAAGAGAGAGAAAATTAATCTGGGATTAATTACGACGAAAATTTATCTGGGATTAAATTCGAATAGAAGAGAGAGAACGATTCATTTGGAATTAATCGATTAAAATAATACATTCGATATATTAAATGAAATTAGATTTCATAACGAAATTAAAATTAGATTTTAATTTGGGCAAATGAATTAATTTAGAATTAATTCGCGAGCGACTTTAATAGTAATTTTTCTAGACATAATTATTTAAATAAATTTGATTTAATTTTGTCGCAACGGAAAATTTGTTAATTCGGAATTAACGAACCCGAGCCCGAGATGTGTTTGCAGGCCCACTCGGATTTTGAATCAAGTGCGGCCCACCTCAAGTCACATCACTAATCAACATTTACCTTTATGGTGATGGAAGTTAGTGAGGATTTGGTTTTAACTTGTTTAACACATTATCTTGACTTGTGAAAGACCTTTACTAACTTTGGAAGTTTGGTAATTGATTTTATTGATTTTGGAAAATCAAAAACACAACACTTCTCACTTTTATCTCTTTGGCTGAAAATATCACTTCCATTTTCTCTCATTTTTGGCTAGAAGCTTGGCTTCTTGCTTCTTGATTTTTGCTTCAAAAATCTTAAGTGCTAGCACACAAAAGGGTCATTCAAAGGTGATAGGGAAACATCCATTGAGTTTGGAATCTCATTCACCAAGCTTGGAGCTCAACACACAATCATTCAAAGAGGAGCTTGGAGCACTTCAAAGGAGAAAAATTTTGTTCTCAACACATCCACACAACCGATCAAAGTGAGTATAATTTCGGCTATATTTCTTTGAGTATTCACACATGTTTTATGCTTAAATGATCTTGCGATTGATCTTAGAGAACCAACAACTTGGTTCGATGGTTTATCCCAGTGAACCATGAGTCTCAGGAGACTCGTATAGACATGTAGGTGTTTATTTGATAAGCACTGAACGACTCACGGAAGATTTCCTAATATATGGTACACCAACGTCAATAGAAATCTTCTCGAGTTGAGCGAGCATAGTGGTCCTTCGACTTGAGATACCACAGTGGGATATATGAGTTATCCTTCATACTTTGATGGCAGTCACGTCACCGATGTATTTTAATCAGACCTCTGCCTGTTCGTTGGGTGTGGACTGATGCTCATGATATCCAGTGCGTATCAAGATAGGATCTGTCAGTCCTGTGTACAGGGCATATGCATCCTCACGTGTTTACGATCTAGTAAATCCATGGTCGTGGTATTGTTGGACAATTATGACCCATAGCATCACTATTTGTAATAAATATTTTGTATTTGTACAAATTAACTATGTGACAAAAGGAAATTGTTATTTTATCAATATGTAATTGGATTAGTAATGATAAAAGTCCTTATGATTAAATCAGATTAATAAGATATGAGACAGTATTAATCCACGAACGGTTTAATCATTAAATATCCCTAGTCGTAGTATTATCGAGATTGGATATCGATAATACGGAATAGACTAGTATTGCACTTATGCGCGTTATGGAAGCTTAACGACATATTTCTCATATGTTTAAGTATTGGATACTTATGCAAGTGTGATAAGAGGTTCTGTTAGCCGTTGGACCGGGAATAGTTTGCTCTGGATAGACCCACTCGGAATCCCATTGGTAGTATGACTATATGTCTATGGGAATCCGAATCAAGGTAGGTGTATGTGGTCTTAACCTGAGACTTGCATCGCTAATACTTGCGACAATCAGTACGCTTTGGTTTTGGTCATCTGGAGCTTTAACAGGTTCTGTGTACACCTCTTCTGGGTTTACTGAAAATCGTAGTGTATTGGGTGTGATGTCAAGATGGAAGTATCACTCTAGTCATATGGAGATGATGATCACGCAGGATACAGAACTGATACTCTTAAATGCTACAACTATCGGGATAGTATGACTAGGTCATGATTATCCGATTACAGAGACTAGTTGCTAGTGATCCGATATATGATTCGTACGGGGCAGACATAATTCCACCCATAGGCCTAGCATGTGACATCCGATACTGGATCGAATTATGCAACACTTTATATAATATGCTTGATACATATTATATATTCCTCGGTGGATATTTCTGGAGAATTGGGTAGGCACGGTGCTTTGCTATAAGTCAACCATGTCTTGTAAATCGGTGAGAATGTGGTGCGGGCTATGCACGTGTTGGATAGTCCGAAAACCGTATTTACTACCAACATATCCAGAAATCTCTTGGGTCGCTTCCCAAAGATTCACTATTGACATTTGACTCGAATAGAATTAATCTGGGATTAATTATGAGAGAGAAAATTAATCTGGGATTATTACGGCAAGAATTAATCTGGGATTAAATTCGTACAGAAGAGAAAACACGATTAATTTGGAATTAATCCATAAAATAAATTTAATAGTTAAATTAGATTTTTCTATTTTATTTATTTATTTGGGGCTAAAATAATATATCGGATATATTAATCGAAATTGGATTTCAATACGGAATTAAAATTAGATTTTAATTCAAGCGAACGAATTAATTTGGAATTAATTTGTAAGCGACTATCGTAATAATTTTGTGAGGCATCATTATTTAATTAATTGGATTTAATTATTTAGCGACGGGAAATTCGTTTATTCGGAATTAAACGAACCCGGGCCTAAGCTAAGTCGTGTAAGCCAACTCAAATTTGGAATTTCAAAGTGGTGGGACCCACTTGACTTACATCAACTTGTCACAAGTGTGATGGAAGTAGTTGGCTACATTTAATGCAATATTTCACACAACTAAAGCTTCTTGAACAAGTTTTGTAACACATTACAACACAACTTCATCTCTCTTCTTTTCTCTCCCTCATTGCCGTGACTTTGCTCTCTTGTTATTGAATTTTTGCTTCAAAAATTCACCATTGCTAGCACTTTGTGAGTTGATTAAGGTGATAGGGAAACTCACCCAAGAGTTTAGAACTCATCTCAAAGTTTGGAGCTGCTACATCCATTGGAAATTTTTGAAACTTCTCTACCGATCATTGTAAGTCTTTTCCACAACTTACTTGGATAATTCACACTTTAATCATGTTTAGAGATCCTTGACATGTCTTAGAGACACTAACAATGGTATCAGAGCCTTCTAAATGTTATTTAAATTCTAGGGTTTATGGACTTTAATTTGGGGATTTTGCTTGGAGCTTATAAATTTCTAAATTGATTGTATGGTTACGGTTGGATGATGATGACTTAGAGTTATGCATGATTGGATTTGTGAAAAATTGATTGGATCAAAATTTCCCCAATTTTATCACCTTGGCCGAATGTATAGCCCTAGATAAGCTCATGGTAATTTTTTGATTTTGACAATTGGATGTGTTAAAAGCATGAAATGAATATTGATTGTTGATTTAATTGGATTGAAATCAAAATTGAATGTTATTTTTGCTTATTGCCGTCAGTATGAAACATGTTGGATGAATTGATTTTACTTCAATTTGTGTTGGACATGAATTGAAATGTTAAACATGATTAATTAGATTAATTGATGTTTTGGAAATATTAGATTAATTAATTAATTGTGTTAATTACACTTTAATTGAATTAATGAGATATTTGGAATATTGTGTTAATTTAATTTGTTGTATTTGGGCTAATGGGCTTGGTTGGGCCAAATTTGATTTTGGACAATTGGGTTGGATCCAATTGGGTCTAAAACCATTTCCATAAAGTCCAAATATGACTTTTGGGCCTTTTATTATTTAATTGGGCCTAATGGGCCAAAATTAATTTTTGGCATAGGGTGATTCCTAAATGGGCCTTGGGATTTTGGGTTTGATCCATAATGGCCAGAGTCCATGCCTAAAGAATTAATTAAAAGCCCATTAGAATTAATTGAATTGGCATTGGATGCTAATTGGGTCTTTGAGACCCATTTGGATTGGATTTGGAATCCAAGTCTAAACTAGAATTAGTATTGAATACAATTAAAATTGGATTTAATATTGTAGTTCGATATAATTCAAGAATACTTACTTTGAGTATTTATTCTTAAACGAGTTGGACTCTCGCAAATCAAATCGTTGTATGAAAATTGGATGATCATTAATTAAAGATTAATTAATTGGATTAGATTGATTGACAACATGTTTTCTGTGAATACTTGGATGTATTTGTTTGAATAATGTATATCAGATGGATATTAGATGGGTGAGGGTAATTTTGGAAATTATTGTAAATATGGTATTTATTTAAATTGGACCTGCGTGTCCAGCCTTTCACTTCATATTCTCTTTATATTTCTCTTCTCACCAATTCCCCTAAATGTAAATGAGTTTTCTTATAATATTATGTAATTGGGTAGAAGAATGTAAAGTGCTAGCGGGAGAGAGGAAAGAGAGAGATTTGTTCTAGGAATAAAATATTTAAATATCCATCTGCATATCATTATTAATTTTTCGCGCCTTATTATGATTTTAGAATGCATGTTTAAGGGTGTATGATGAGACCTAATCAAAGATAATAAATTAGTTGCCAATTTACGAAAAACACCCTCACTTTAACATTAAGCGTTTTCCTTCCATTGAGTGGTTCTCTCTCAAGATCCAAGATTGGCTTTGATTTGTTGGCCAAAGTCAAGATCATTGTCCATCGCGGATGTGTTTGAACCATGAAAGCTTTGTTGCATATCACATGTCTTGGGCAGTTGTGACTTGTTGGCCAAAGTCAAGGTCACTTCTATTCATCGAGTTGGATTACAAAGCTTTCCCACTGTCAATGGGTCGCGCTTAATAGGAATCATTAAGTTTGTTGAGCCAAAGCCAAGGCTTAGTTGATTTAGAGGAAAAGGTTAGGAAATATATTGGATATATATTTTGGACTTGGAGGTCCACCTACCAAATCTAGGAATTAGATGAGATCCAATTGATCTTAGAGATCTACCTAGTTAAGTTTTATACAAGTTGTTGGCCAAAATCAAGGTTGTGTATTATTTAACGGGATCCTAGCCCACTAGGAAACTAGGTTTCCCGAGTACTCAATGGAGGGTTAGAGGCTCGCAGAAAAATAGTGGGAGACCAGTATTAAATTTGCAATTTCGTTTAATACTTGCTAATGCGCGCTCTTTTATTATTTATCGTCATTATAAATATTAGTTGGACTAATTCATTTATTTTTTTTTTTAACAGTTAGACAATATTCAAACTCTACTCCATTTATAGTTGGTTATATAGTTGGACTATAGTAACCATTGCATTTTGAGTGTACCCGAGATCGTTGATTGGATAGTTAGACTATAGCAATCAAGATGGCTGGAAGAATTAACGTTAGGGACATAATCATGGGCGAGAATTTCTTTAACGGCTTGAATTTTCCAGATTGGGAGATGAACCTCATGATAGTCCTGGGGGCCGATAAGTTACTCTATGTTATAGAGAGACCTCTCGAGCCTGAGCCCAGACAAGAGCAGGCAGTTGATCATAAGCTTTGGAAGACTCATCGAGATGACAATTTTACTACTCAATTCGTCATGCTTGCTGCAATGACTCCTCAATTTCGTCATCATAACAAAGGATTGGATCGTTATCAAATGATGTTGAAATTGAATGATCTTCACAAATCTAACCTTAGATCTGAGAAGTACGAATTGCAAAAGAAGCTCTTTCACTCACGTATGTCAAAGGGTACATCTGTCGAACACTATGTGTCGCAGATGATTACTGACATCGAATAACTAGGTCAGCTGGGCATTACCTTTGAGGCCGAGAATTCTATAGATTTGATCTTACAGTCCTTGCCCGATTACTGGGGCGGGTTCATCATGAACTATAATATAATGAACCAAGAGAAAAATCTTGGAGAGTTGATGGCAATACTGAAAGAGGCAGAGCCAGAGCTTCAAAAAGGCAAGAAGCGCGAGGTACATCTTACTTCAACATCCAAGAAGGCCAAGGCTTGGCCGAAGGCTTCTTGGGGTGTGAAAAAAAAGAAAAAAAAAAGGGCAAGGCTAAATCATTACAGTCTTCTAGGAAGAAGAAGGACATATCCCAAGACATCTGCCTATATTGTGGCTAACGGGGTCACTGGAAGTGTGACTACCGTAAGTACCAGGCGGACTTGAAGGAAGCGAGGGCGTGCAAAGCTCCAGCCTCATGTATGTTTGTTATTGAAATAAACATGTCCACTACTGGTTTTAAAAATTGGATTTTTGATTCTGGATGTGGTACTCACATATGTACTGATGCGTAGGATCTGCAGATTAGCAGGAGACTGGCTTCATGAGAGATCGACCTCCGAGTCGGAAATGGGACGAGAGTCACCGTTTTAGCCGTTAGCACCTATGTTTTGAATCTGTTCTTGGGGCATGTATTTAACTTAGGAGACTATTAATTTGTACCTAGTTTGACTAGGAATATCATCTCTATATCATGTTTAACCTGATGCGGGTATACCTTTGTATTCCGAAACACTGGGTGTTTTTTATATAAAGATGATGTTTTGATATGTACGACATATGTTAATAATGGTCTTTATATTTTGAATATAAACGAATCTCTAACATATAACATGACAAACAAAAGGCTCAAATTGAGTAAAATAGATGAAACTTATATGTGGAATTGTCGTCTGGGACACATTAACAAGACTTGTATATCCACTCTTTCGAAGAATGGATACTTGGACGGATTTGATCCTAATTCATATGATGTCTGCGAATCTTGTTTGTTAGGCAAAATGCCTAAAACACCTTTTAGTGGTAAATATGTACGTGCCACCGAACTGTTAGCCCTCATTCATAGTGACATATGTGGGCCCATGTCTAGCCAGGCTAGAGGTGGATATGAATACTTCGTAACCTTTACGGATGATGTGTCGCGTTATTGTTATGTGTATCTCATGAAACACAAGTCGGAAACTTTTGAGAAATTCAAAGAGTTTCGACACGAAGTAGAAAAACAGACTGACAATAGTACTAAAACATTACGGTCGGACCGTGGTGGAGATTACTTAAGCAATGAGTTTCAAAATTACTTAAAAGAATATGGTATTCTTTCACAGTGGACTCCTCCCGGAACACCTCAATTAAATGGTGTGTCCGAACGGAGAAATCGAACTTTGTTGGACATGGTAAGGTCAATGATGAGTCGCACAGAGCTACCAATTTCCTTCTGGGGATACGCATTGAACAGTGCAATACTTATTTTGAATAAGGTTTCGTCAAAGTCTGTTGGACAGACTCCATATGAAATATGGACAGGAAAGAAACTGGGTTTTTCATTCCTGAAGATTTGAGGATGCTGGGCATACGTTAAACGTTTGGATAGTACCAAACTAGAACCCAAATCGGATAAGTGCCTATTTGTAGGTTATCCTAGGGAAACCAAAGGATATTACTTCTACAACCCACAAGAGAACAAAAAATTTATTGCTCTCCATGCGGGTTTCCTAGAAAAATGAATTCTTGAATGCAGTGGTAAGTGGGAGGAAAGTAGAACTCGATGAAAATCGGAGTGATACTGTTCCTGGCACTGACCCCCTAACGGAACACGAAGAGTCAATCTAGGATGAGACAATTCCACAATCTTCCAATACATAAGAACCGCGTAGGTCGGAGAGAGTCAGAAAACAACCTGAGAGGTATGGGTTTCTGATCTCACCTCATGTAGATATTAATCTTATTGAGGAAGATGAACCGGTTACGTATGAGGAAGTGATACAAGGTATCGACTCCGCTTTATGGCAGGATGCCATGAAGTTCGAAATGGATTCCATGTATACCAACCAAGTTTGGACACTGGTTGATGCACCAGAAGGCATTAAGCCTATTGATTGTAAATGGGTCTTCAAAAAGAAGACAGACATGGATGGCAACATACAAACATACAAATCTAGGCTTGTAGCGAAAGGGTATCGTCAATGACATGGTGTCGATTACGATGAAACTTTTTCACCTGTTTTCATGATTAAATCCATTCAGATAATGCTTGCTATTGCTGCATATTTCGATTATGAAATATAGCACATGGACGTCAAAACCACTTTCTTTAACAGAAACAGTTTGGAGGATGTTTATATGCAACAGCTTGATGGTTTTTTCGTGCCAAGACATGCAAACAAGTTTTGCAAGTTAAACTGATCCATTTATGGATTAAAGCAAGCATCGCGTCCTTGGAACCAACGTTTTGATGAGATCATGAAAGAATATGGTTTCATTAAAACGAAGATGATTCTTGTGTATATAACAAGGTTAGTGGGAGCGCACAGACATTTATTAGTCTATATGTTGATGACGTATTGCTTTTAGGCAATGATATTCCCATGCTACAATCGGTGAAGGCTTGGCTTTCATTAAAATTCTCCATGAAAGACCTGGGAGAAGCAGCTTTTATTCTAGGAATAAGGATCTACTGGGATAGATCTAGAAAGCTGTTGGGACTCACCCAGAGCTCGTACATTGAAAAAGTGTTGAAGAGATTTAATATGGATCAGTCCAAGAGGAGGCTGTCTCTAGTGTCACATGGCGTCTCTCTATCTAAGGACATGTGTCCTAAAACTAAAGATGAGAGAGATGCAATGAGTTGGATCCCGTATACTTCCGCAGTCGGATCAATCATGTACGCCATGATATGTATGCGACTTGATGTCTCATATGCTTTGAGCATGTGCAGTCACTATCAGGTCGATCCAGGTGATGGTCACTGAATTATTTTAAAGAGCATCCTTAAGTATCTTAGACGAACTAAGGATGCTTTCTTAGTCTATGGGGAAGGAGAACTTGAGGTAACTGGGTATGTCGATGCAAGTTTCCAAACTGATAAAGTCGACTGTAAGTCGCAATCAGGGTACATATTTTGTTTGAATAATGAAGAAGTGAGCTGGAAATCTTTCAAGCAAGAGACTGTTACCGATTTAATAATAGAAGCAGAATACATTGCTACAGCTGAGGCAGCAAAAGAAGTAGTTTGGATCCATAAATTCCTAATTGGATTAGGAGTAGTTCCTTTAGCAGCTGAGCCCGTACCTTTGTATTGTGACAATAACGGGGCTATAGCACAGCTAATGAACCACGGTCTCATCAACGATCCAAGCATGTACTTCGACGTTTCCATCTGATTCGTGAGATCATACATCGTGGCGATGTGAAGATCGAGAAGATCTCATCAGATGGCAACATTGTAGATCTGCTGACGAAAGCTATATCTCAGCAAAAGTTTGAGCGACATGTACATAGTTCAGGTGTTAGATACTTGAGTGATTGGCTATGAGCCAAGTGGGAGATTGTTGGACAATTATTACCCATAGCATCACTATTTGTAATAAACATTGTGTTTTCATACAAATTAACTATGTGACAAAAGGAAATTGCTATTTTATCATTATGTAATTGGATTTCTTGGATTATTAATGATAAATGTCCTTATGATTGAATCAAATTAATAAGATTTGAGATAATATTAATCCACGAACGGTTTAATCATTAAATATCCCTAGTCGTAGTATTATTGAGACTGGATAGTATTAATCCATGAACAGTTTAATCATTAGACTAGTATTGCACTTGTGCGTGTTATGGAAGCTTAACGACATAGTTCTCATATGTTTAAGTATTAGATACTTATGCAAGTGTGATAAGAGGTTCATTTAGCCATTGGACCGGTGATGAGTGGTATTTATATCACTATTTCCCACTCATCTAACCTAATATTTCGTATAGTTTCTCAGGTTTTGTGAACGTTTTGATGTGTTTTATGTTATTTTACAGATAAATAAAGTTGGGAAAGCATTGGAAGTAATTTGTGGACAAAATAGAGAAAAAATGACATGCTAACGTGTGCCGAGGGACACTTGTCAGAATCAAAGAAATTGGACTTGCTAATGTGCGCCGACCTTGCTAACGTGCGCCGTGCCACGTGTCATCATCACAGAAGATCTGCTAAATACGCCGGCTGCAACGTGTAGAAATCTCATTGGACCAAAGCAAGCGCGTGCCACGTGTCAATCTATCATTGGACCGAATATTGGACAAATCACATTTTGCCACGTGTCGACCTCTCATTTTACCGATCCTAAACGCATGCCACATGTCAAATTTTCATTGGACCGAAAGCTCAGCCAATCACTGTGTGCCACGTGTCGTCTTCTCATTGCACCACTTTCACCGCGTGACACGTGTCATCACCAGATTCCACCGACAGAACACGCGTGGTCAACCCGTGTGGACCAAAACCGCGTGCTGGCGTCGCGACGCCAGTTCCAGAAAATGCCTATAAATTCAGGCCTTCACCACTTCATTTGGTGTGCTTTCCTTGGTACTTTTCCCTGTTTTTAGAGGATTGCATCTAGTTTTGTATATATAAATAATATTTTTAATTATGTATTTTAATTTTCAGTAATAGTAATAGTAGTTCTTCTTCTTCTCTTTTCTTTTATGTTTAGTAGTTAATTTTCCGCTGGGGTAAAAGGTGAAACCTTTAATATAATTATTTAGGTAAATCTAACTTAATTATAATATTTAAATTATAATTTAACCGGATTAATTAATGTTAGACTTTATTACCGCCTGTATGGCTGGTTTAAATATAAATTGCCTTACCGCCTATATGGCTGGTCTTTATGTGACAGATAATTACTGCCTATATGGCTGGTGTAGTTGGACTAAATGGATTACCACCTATATAAATGGTTTTAAATGTTTAATATTATTAATTCCTGAGAAAGCAGAACATAAAATAATTTATATATTATAATAAGTGAGATTCCTAAATAAGAAATATTAAATGTGGATCCTCTAACCCCAACATTTTATTTTTATTCTAGGGAAGAGATGAAACACAATATCCACACTTAATAATTGATTTTCTTTTTATGGGTAATTTTTTAGTTTGTTTATTGAGTCTTAAGCTTAATGCTTCTTGTTGTCTGATCACCAATAAGATTGATGTGGTAAACTTAAAATGAACTAGACATAGGGATTTTAGGTTTCAGCCTTAGATTCAATAGCCCACGATCTTCCTTGAGGATAGATAACCCTTTAATAAATTTCCTTACAGGATAGACATATACCTGTCGGGCGGGGGTAGCCACAATTGGAACTTAATCTTAAAGAATCCAGGTAATTTGGTTGACATATACATATGGTTCAATTGGGTTATACTGGGTATTTGCGTCTGACCATCGACAGAGGCTTTTGCATATTTTCGTGTTCCAGGTTAGCAAATTGATTTATTACACATAGATAAGAGAATCAATTCATCTTTATAACAATATTGTGTGGAGTCACGACCCTAGATCCTTGAGTCTTTTCTTTTATTTTCCTTAGTATTTTCTTTTGAGTCTGCTTTTATTTTATTTTTCAAAACCACATTCAACCAACCAAAAGCAATCAATTCCATTCTCCCTATAATTAGATACCTGTAAATAAATAGATTCAATAATTAATAACTGTGGACAACAGGACCTGGGCGACGCATGCTGTTCCAGGCTCGCGGCCTAGTCGGGAGTACGGAGTAGCCACGGGGGACTAAACCGGAGAATAATGGAGTCGCCACCCGGTGTGAACCGGGAAAATGAGATTTAAGGCCGCACTCACCCCTCGCAAGGGAAGACCTCAAACCGTTGGGTTCGGAATGGTCCCTTACTCATGTCACTTGTAATGAAAGGATTTATATAATAATTTAAACAAGCTGAAGTAACACTTATTTCTAAGGGTATCATGCTTCTAAATTCACATTTATAAAATAAAATATGCGCCTAAATATACATGTATTTCACATATAAGATTGCATGCTTAGAAGTACATTAAATCAACAAACAGACAATTTCATTGGCATGTTGTATTCATGGAAACGCAAGCACATACTAACCACACAAGCACACATAAAGGCGAATCAAATGATGGTGAACATGTGATTTCATAGACATATCATAAACAAATAGCCATTACATGTCCATGCACAAATAAAAGGGTCAACTAAGTACATAATGCAAAAAGACGCTTAGGGATGCAATTAGGCATTAAAGTGAGCATGCTATGACGTGGTGCAAAAGAAGATAGATATAGACACAGACGCACATATGATGAAAATGACTCAATTCAGTGTATTCACGTTCGTGTAGCGTTCGTAAACGCGTTCGAACGATAAACAGAAGGTTCGCGTCCGTATAGCGTTTGATAACGCGTTCGAACGGGACCAGACAAAAAACATGCGTTGGTGCGGCGTTTCGGAACGCGTTCGAACGGTTTACAGCAGTGACCTCCAAAATGCAGTAAACAACATGACACATACATGAACATATGAATATATGACTTCTCGTACATAACAACAGATTAAGGGGCGCGGCAAATCATTGTAGCAAAGGTAGCTTTTAAGCATTTTCATCCCTCAAAGTGGAGGACCTTTGATCTCACTTGATAAGCCCATGCGCAATGCAATATGATGCATGAATTTTCAAAAAGACATTATGAAGTGAATGACTAAATAAAAGAGGCGCGGCGAAGTACTGCCGTAAAGGTGGCCTTTTGGGGCTCTTTGTCTCTCAAGGAGAGGACCTTTAGACCAACATACTAAGCCCATGCGCGTCACATCACAATACATGAAATAAAGACAATAAAAGTGTAGGACTTAATATGCCCGATTGAACGTACATTCAACCCAAACACACTTCGTCCGGCGCGGCGAAGTAGTGTCACAAAGGTGGCCTTTTAGGCTCTTCATCTCTCAAAGAGGGGACATTTGGACTAACTCACTAAGCCCATGCGCGTCACATCACAATACATGAAATAAAGACAATAAAAGTGTAGGACTTCATATGCCCGATTGAACGTACATTCAACCCAAACACACTTCGTCCGGTGCGGCGAAGTAGTGTCACAAAGGTGGCCTTTTAGGCTCTTCGTCTCTCAAAGAGGGGACCTTTGGACTAACTCACTAAGCCCATGCGCTCGATCACATCATAACATAAATAAATAACATGCGGAAATTAAAAGGCGGAATAATAAAGTGAGGATAATCAAAAGCGAAATATACGCCATTTACTCAAGTGGTACGTGGAGTTGTATCCCAAGTACCGACAGCACTACCGTCCATTCGGAATCGGCTACGGAATTTACGTCTGGGTTTCCATCCTATATACCACGAGAGATGACGTATTTTCCGTTTTACTCAATAGCCACAACACACATCACATGCAAACAATATTCAATAATTAAAACACAATTAAAAGAATCAATAAAAATCAAATAAAAAAAGTGTGAAAGGTACCCTCAGGTCTAACCTTTTAAGTCGTCTTCCGGACTCGCTTTGACAACCGTCGGAAGGGCTATCACTCCGCAACTTTTCTGGTTCACTGGTTTGCATTTTACCTCGCTGTCTCGTTATTTTGCTCGCTGTTTTCACTCCGTTTTGCTGCTATTTCGCTGCCGCTTCGCTGCTCACTGTTTCAGGTACATTTAGGGACTGTTTTGTGCGGTTTTCGGGGGCTGTTTCGGGGACTATTTCGGTGGTTACAAGGACTGTTTTTAATGTTTACAGGGACTGTTTATGGAGACAGTTTATTCATGGATTTGAGGGGGTGCTGAAGGGTCTTTGGGGTTGAAGTTAAGGGGGAGTCTGTAAAGGATTTGCTTAGTTGTTGTGGTTTGAGGCTTTGGCAGTGCGTGGTCAATGGGGTAAAGGCGTGATGGTTTGAGCAGTGGAGGGAATGTGACGTGCAGTGTGAAGGCCAGTTGGTGGCAGTTAGGTGCGCTGATGCGTGAATTAAGGGAGGGTGAGGCAGGCTGTGACGTTAACTGGCTGAATGGTGGTGTGAGTTGAAGTTGGGGCTGTTGAGGGGCAAGCGGCAGGCATGGGCAGTGTGGTGTGCTGAATTGGCCAAAAGGGTGTAGGGCTTTAAGTGTTTTGGTCGGCAATGGAGCAATGGGCGTGAAAGCTGTGTCGTGAATTGGCTAAGAACAGTTTGTTATTCGGCTAGTGGGGTGAATGAATCAGCGTGTGTGAGGCTTTAAGGTGACTCATGAGTGAAGTGGCTATTGATTGATTATGTGATGGGGCTGAGAGTTACGAGATGAGGCTGAGAGTTACGTGATGGAGGGGTGATGGGCTGTGCATGTTGAATTAATAGAGGGGTTGCGATGTCAGTTTCATCTTTTTTTGTATTTGGTTTGTGCCGTGTGTTGTGTGTCTTAGGGTGTTGGTTTAGTGTGTGTTTTATAGTTGTCCATTAGGGTTTGCATGGATAGGGATTTGATTTAGTGTTAAAGAAGGAAATCAATGGATTTGAGGGAGACAAGATTGGTTTAGATTAGGAATGTAGTATATTTAGTTTGTGTTGATTAGGCATACAATATTTTAAGTTAGGAATAATATATTTTTAATTAAGAATAATATTTGTTGATTGATTTTAATTAGGCATGCAATTTCTTTAATTTGGGTAAGTATTTTATTATTTTGGTAGGTGATTATTTAGATTTTATTTGTTTTATTAATTTGGTATATAACTTAATTAATATTTAATTTGTTTATTTGATTTGAATTGGAATTAATTTAATTAGAATTTAATTTAATTAATTTAATTGGTTTGTGATTTTTAGATTTAACATTTAATTAATTAGTTATTTAATTTCAATTTAGTTTACATTTGTGAGTTAATTAATTTTAATTTGTGAATTATTGGTTTTAATTTATTTATATTTAATTAATTTAATTTGTGAATTTAATTGGTTTTAATTTACTTATATTTAATTTAAATTTAATTTGTGACATATTTTTAAATGTTTAATTATTATTGGTTTGTGATACATTAATTATTTCTTTGGATGTGATTTAATGGGCTTGGGCTAAGGTTAAGTTTTAAAACGGAGATCCAACAGCGACCCGAAGCTAAACACGTGAACTAAATCCGACAAAACCGTCAATTCTTGACTCTTCCCTTCCGACGTCCGTTTCCCGCGACTTAAAAGATAGTGCCTCCAAATGAGGCTCATCATCGGGTTTCACATGCAAAAATGCAATGCCTACAGTCGCCCCCACTTTGATGGGACTTGTGCAGTGTGTGACAGTGACAATCCTATCAAAGTCTATGCAATGCATTTTCACTTACCTGGCTAGCCAACTGCCACTTGACTTTCCACGTGTTTGAGTTGATTTGGGTGGTGAGGTGCTGCGACCCCTGGTTCATTCCCGAACCGTGTTGTGATGTGGTCCATTCCCGAACCGTTACTGTAAGGTGGTTCATTCTCGAACCGTTACTGTGAGTTGGTCCATTCCCGAACCGTTACTGTGAGTTGGTCCATTCCCGAACCGTTACTGTGAGTTGTTCATTCCCGAACTGTTACCTTGAGATGTCCATTCCTGAACTGTTACTGTAAGGTGGTCCATTCCCGAACCGTTACTGTGAGTTGGTCCATTCCCGAACTGTTACTATGAGGTGGTCCATTCCCGAACCGTTACTGTGAGGTGTTCATTCTTGAACTGTTACTGTGAGTTGGTCTATTCCCGAACCTTTACTGTGAGGTGTTCATTCTCGAACTATGCTTCCATTCTTGGAGTGCCATTCCCGGCTTGTTCATTCCTGAACTGTACTTCCATTATCGGAGTGCCATTCTCGGCGTGCTCATTCTCGAGCTGTCCATTCCCGGACTATATCTCCATTCTCGGAGTGCCATTCTCGGCGTGCTCATTCTTGAGCTGTCCATTCTCGGACTATATCTCCATTCTCGGAGTGCCATTCTCGGCGTGCTCATTCTTGAGCTGTCCATTCCCGGACTATATCTCCATTCTCGGAGTGCCATTTTCGGCGGACTGATCTGATGTGATGCGGGCCTCGCCCCCAGAATGCCATACCCGACAGTGCTGATCTGATGTAGTATGGGCCTCGCCCCCAAAATGCCATACCCGGCAATGCTGATACTGAAGTGGGCCTCGGCCCTAATTGCTACCGATATGGGCCTCTCCCCCAGACTGATACTGCTGATATGGGCCTCACCCATGTGATTCATTCCTGAAGACTGTGCGACATTGTACTGTTACTGCTTCTGTTTGGCTTGTCTTTGTCACTTTTTTTTTTTTTTTTCTTCAAAACCTGTGAATACAAAACAGAACAAACACGAAAGGATGCAAAATGTGTTACGTGTATGCATGTATGAATGTTCTTATCCCGTCGGGTTAGGTCTTCCGTCAATTTCTTGATGACTGCTTAGTCTTCTTTTCTTCAGGCAAGCTACTGCTTCAATCTGTCTACGTTGATTGGCTCGGTGAACTAATTCCCTTCCAAGTCTGACATTTTCACTGCCTCTATTTCCCAATTTCTGAATGTCTATCTTATCTTTTCTGTTTGCTTATTTCGAAGGTTCCCTGTGTCCATCACTGGATTCCATAGTACCAAGGTTGAATACTTTTCTCAAATATACTCATATTACAGAAGAGTTTCAGCGAAATGAACGTCTTTATTATCGTTGAGGAAAAGAGTTCGAACAAGTAACAAAATCAATGTCTTTTTAAAAAAAACTGGATCAAATAGACTTGGAGGAACATCTCCATCATCCGCAGCACTGCCTTCTTCCTCGGCATATGGTTCTTCACTGTCATCCATGTAAGAAGCTTGGTGGTTGAGGGTTTCTTTTCATGGGTTGGGTATTTTATGGGAATCTATGAGATCTTGAATTTCATGCCTGAGGTGGGTGCAATTGTCGGTGTCATGGCCATGTAGCTGGTGGAAGTGACAATAAAGGTTCACATTTATGTGTGGTGGTGGGGGGTGCGGAAGTGACTTGCCTTCTAAGGGTTTCAAGATTCCTTGTCCCTGTAACTTTTCAAATACCTCCGACAAAGGTCTACTAAGGTTGGAGAATTGCCTGTTTCTGATGGCAGCGACTTCGGCCGCAGAGGCTTGGCCTCAGAATGCCCCCCAAAAGTCCTCCTATTCTGGCCATAGATCTTTCTGTTCTCAGCTTCTTCTTCTTCTATATCCATGACAGTTTCCCTCAACTGTCGAAAATCAGAAATCATCGAAGTCATCCTCCTCAGTTTACTATAAATAGAGGGCTTAGTACCCTTGATGATCATTTTGATTTGGTCATTCTCTGAGGGCCGAGTCTTCATTTTCAAAAGCTGGCTTCTCCAGCGATCTACATACTCCTTGAAGCTTTCTTCCGGCTTCTGCTTAGTGTTCTCCAAATCTCGGAGTGACAAGTCAATCTCTAAGTCTGTAACATACTGTTCAGAAAAGCATCAGCTAGTTCCCTCCAATCTTCCTTAACCTTCTTCTCAAGGCTATGATACCAAACCACAGGTGCCCCCTCGAGTGACATCCCAAAATCTTTTGGACTTGGCGCTGTGATAGGCCCACTGAACTCATGACTGAGACATATTGCTGCAGGTGGACTCTCGGGTCTCCATTCCCATTAAACTTGGCCATGTCGGGCATTCTGAACTGAGCAGGCAACTGTTCCTCAAAGGTCATCGCCTCATAGTCTAGTAAGTCTTCATCCTTACCCTTCATCTTACGGGTAACAGACTCTATCTGGTCACGGAGTTTCTGCAATTCTGCCTGAGACCCAACTTTTCTCCCAGTGGTATAATCAGCCATATCATCATCAAAAGCGGGGATGTCATCCCCCAATCCATTCGGAGTCTCCTCACGTCTTACATTCTCAGAGTTTCCCCAGCACGGGGCACAGCCATATTTGTCATGGCAACAATCAAGGCTTGCAACTGTTCGGTAATCTTGGCCAAACCATTTTCCAACTGATCTATCCGGGATACCTCATTATCGGATGTACTCATGTCTGTTACCGGTCTTTTGGTGAGTCTTCCCTCTTCCCTAACCCAACGGGAGTCTATGATGGCTTTTAGAAAACAAGGGTTAGCATGATGTATGTATGCATGAGGTGCGTGAGATGCATGTAACATATATAACATACTAAATCAATTAAAATTTTCACACAAATCGGCCTGTTATCATTTTAGAAGCTTTCGGGCTAATTGTCATAGGAGTGAACTCATCCCAGTTTAAATGGCCCAACAAGTTCACGTCTCATGGCAAGGAGCCCAACTAAATCCAAATGGTAACATTTCGAACACAAGCACAAGGTGGCTCATCAACACTTAGAAGCCTTCGGCCCAATTGTCATAAAATACGTTCTTGTCCCAGTTTAAATGGCCCAACAAGCCCATATCTTATGACAAATAGTCCAAATGAATCCAAACGATGATGTTCCTAAACACAAGCATAAAAGAGAGATAATGCAAACATAACATAACAATTTTTACATAATGGCCCATCAATATTTCAGAAGCTTTGGGCCTAATAGTCATACGGTACGAACTTGCCCCAGTTTAAATGGCCCAGCAAGCCCACATTTCTGACAATAGTCCAACTGCATCCAAATGAGGATGGTCCACAAGCACATACTCAAGGAAATAATTGTTACTTTAACCATACAAACGGTCTATGGGTGGGTTAGCAAGAGTATAGACAAAGGCTCTCACCGGCAAAGGATGGCCCACAACTAGGTCTCCCCACTCAAGGTTCGAGCAACCAAGTGAGCGCACCCTTTTTTATACACAAGGTACGTGCCAATGAGCTATGGTGTGTGACGGACTGTCAAATGGATTTCCCGTTGTAGATTCCCCAGAAGGAAGGTGGAGCGAGGCTCACTTAAATACCCAAGCCTCTTAGGCTCTTATCGCTTGGTGTCAGGAATAAACAACGAGTCCTCCAAATTAGTCCATCACAAAAGGCTACGAGTAGATGGCTATCTAGGTGCCTTCACAGCTTTTCCTTCTAGAAAGGTAGTGAGTGAAGGAAGACACCAAACCATTACCTAGCCTCAAAATGCCTTTGATTAAACCCCCATTTCATCCACTATAGACACGGTCAATTAAAATATAAATCCAAACATTACAAGATAATATTTCGGGGCCGATTCTCTATCCCCAGTGGAGTCGCCAGACTGTGGACAACAGGACCTGGGCGACACATGCTGTTCCAGGCTCGCGGCCTAGTCGGGAGTACGGAGTAGCCACGGGGGACTAAACCGGAGAATAATGGAGTCGCCATCCGGTGTGAACCGGGAAAATGAGATTTAAGGCCGCACTCACCCCTCGCAAGGGAAGACCTCAAACCGTTGGGTTCGGAATGGTCCCTTACTCATGTCACTTGTAATGAAAGGATTTATATAATAATTTAAACAAGCTGAAGTAACACTTATTTCTAAGGGTATCATGCTTCTAAATTCACATTTATAAAATAAAATATGCGCCAAAATATACATGTATTTCACATATAAGATTGCATGCTTAGAAGTACATTAAATCAACAAACAGACAATTTCATTGGCATGTTGTATTCATGGAAACGCAAGCACATACTAACCACACAAGCACACATAAAGGCGAATCAAATGAAGGTGAACATGTGATTTCATAGACATATCATAAACAAATAGCCATTACATGTCCATGCACAAATAAAAGGGTCAACTAAGTACATAATGCAAAAAGACGCTTAGGGATGCAATTAGGCATTAAAGTGAGCATGCTATGACGTGGTGCAAAAGAAGATAGATATAGACACAGACACACATATGATGAAAATGACTCAATTCAGTGTATTCGCGTTCGTGTAGCGTTCGTAAACGCGTTCGAACGATAAACAGAAGGTTCGCGTTCGTATAGCGTTTGTTAACGCGTTCGAACGGGACCAGACAGAAAACATGCGTTCGTACGGCGTTTCAGAACGCGTTCGAACGGTTTACAGCAGTGACCTCCAAAATGCAGTAAACAACATGACACATACATGAACATATGAATATATGACTTCTCGTACATAACAACAGATTAAGGGGCGCGGCAAATCATTGTAGCAAAGGTAGCTTTTAAGCATTTTCATACCTCAAAGTGGAGGACCTTTGATCTCACTTGATAAGCCCATGCGCAATGCAATATGATGCATGAATTTTCAAAAAGACATTATGAAGCGAATGACTAAATAAAAGAGGCGCGGTGAAGTATGCCGTAAAGGTGGCCTTTTGGGGCTCTTTGTCTCTCAAGGAGAGGACCTTTAGACCAACATACTAAGCCCATGCGCGTCACATCACAATACATGAAATAAAGACAATAAAAGTGTAGGACTTCATATGCCCGATTGAACGTACATTCAACCCAAACACACTTCGTCCGGCGCGGCGAAGTAGTGTCACAAAGGTGGCCTTTTAGGCTCTTCGTCTCTCAAAGAGGGGACCTTTGGACTAACTCACTAAGCCCATGCGCGTCACATCACAATACATGAAATAAAGACAATAAAAGTGTAGGACTTCATATGCCCGATTGAACGTACATTCAACCGAAACACACTTCGTCCGGCGCGACGAAGTAGTGTCACAAAGGTGGCCTTTTAGGCTCTTCGTCTCTCAAAGAGGGGACCTTTGGACTAACTCACTAAGCCCATGCGCTCGATCGCATCATAACATAAATAAATAACATGCGGAAATTAAAAGGCGGAATAATAAAGTGAGGATAATCAAAAGCGAAATATACACCATTTACTCAAGTGGTACGTGGAGTTGTATCCCAAGTACAGACCGCACTACCGTCCATTCGGAATCGGCTACGGAATTTACGTCTGGGTTTCCATCCTATATACCACGAGAGATGACGTATTTTCCGTTTTACTCAATAGCCACAACACACATCACATGCAAACAATATTCAATAATTAAAACACAATTAAAAGAATCAATAAAAATCAAATAAAAAAAAGTGTGAAAGGTACCCTCAGGTCTAACCTTTTAAGTCGTCTTCCGGACTCGCTTTGACAACCGTCGGAAGGGCTATCACTCCGCAACTTTTCTGGTTCACTGTTTGCGTTTTACCTCGTTGTCTCGCTGTTTTGCTCGCTGTTTTTCACTTTTTGCTGCTATTTCGCTGCCGTTTCGCTGCTCACTGTTTCAGGTACATTTAGGGACTGTTTTGTGCGGTTTTCGGGGGCTGTTTCGGGGACTATTTCGGTGGTTACAAGGACTGTTTTTAATGTTTACAGGGACTGTTTATGGAGACAGTTTATTCATGGATTTGAGGGGGTGCTGAAGGGTCTTTGGGTTGAAGTTAAGGGGGAGTCTGTAAAGGATTTGCTTAGTTGTTGTGTTGAGGCTTTGGCAGTGCGTGGTCAATGGGGTAAAGGCGTGATGGTTTGAGCAGTGGAGGGAATGTGACGTGCAGTGTGAAGGCCATGGTGTGGCAGTTAGGTGCGCTGATGCGTGAATTAAGGGAGGGTGAGGCCGCTGTGACGTTAACTGGCTGAATGGTGGGTGAGTTGAAGTTGGGGCTGTTGAGGGGCAAGCGGCAATGGGCAGTGTGGTGTGCTGAATTGGCCAAAAGGGTGTAGGGCTTTAAGTGTTTTGGTCGGCAATGGAGCAGTGGGCGTGAAGGCTGTGTCGTGAATTGGCTAAGGACAGTTTGTTATTCGGCTAGTGGGGTGAATGAATCAGCGTGTGTGAGGCTTTAAGGTGACTCATGAGTGAAGTGGCTATTGATTGATTATGTGATGGGGCTGAGAGTTACGAGATGAGGCTGAGAGTTACGTGATGGAGGGGTGATGGGCTGTGCATGTTGAATGAATAGAGGGGCTGCGATGTCAGTTTGCTCTTTTTTTGTATTTGGTTTGTGCCGTGTGTTGTGTGTCTTATGGTGGTTTGGTTTAGTGTGTGTTTTATAGTTGTCCATTAGGGTTTGCATGGATAGGGATTTGATTTAGTGTTAAAGAAGGAAATCAATGGATTTGAGGGAGACAAGATTGGTTTAGATTAGGAATGTAGTATATTTAGTTTGTGTTGATTAGGCATACATATTTTAAGTTAGGAATAATATATTTTAATTAAGAATAATATTTGTGATTGATTTTATTAGGCATGCAATTCTTTAATTTGGGTAAGTATTTTTATTATTTTGGTAGGTGATTATTTAGATTTTATTTGTTTTATTTAATTGGTATATAACTTAATTAATATTTAATTTTTTATTTGATTTGAATGGAATTAATTTAATTAGAATTTAATTTAATTAATTTAATTGGTTTGTGATTTTTAGATTTAACATTTAATTTATTGTTATTTAATTTCAATTTAGTTTACATTGTGAGTTAATTAATTTTAATTTGTGAATTTAATTGGTTTTAATTTATTTATATTTATTTAAATTTAATTTGTGAATTTAATTGGTTTTAATTTAATTTATTTTAATTTAATTTAATTTGTGACATATATTTTAAATGTTTAATTATTATTGGTTTGTGACATACATTAATTATTTCTTTGGATGTGATTTAATGGGCTTGGGCTAAGGTTAAGTTTTAAAACGGAGATCCAACAGCGAACCCGAAGCTAAACACGTGAACTAAATCCGACAAAACCGTCAATTCTTGACTCTTCCCTTCCGACGTCCGTTTCCCGCGACTTAAAAGATAGTGCCTCCAAATGAGGCTCATCATCGGGTTTCACATGCAAAAATGCAATGCCTACAATAACAACAGTAGGAATTAAGTCCTCGTGGGATCGATATTTTTATACTACTTGAACGATACGTGCGCTTGCGTTCTACGTGTGTGTTTACGTCGGTCAAGTTTTTGGCACCGTTGCCGGGGACTTATTTTTCTTGAGTTATTAATTTTAAGGCTATCCAATTTACTTGTATCTAATTTTATTTATTTTTATTTCTTTCTTTTATTTCAGGTGGTTGAAAAATGGAACACTACTGGGAGATTGAGAGATTACGTACTTACAAGAAGATACACCCCACATCTGGGAGCAACAGTCCGGTTTTCTAAGGCCTGTTGTCCAACCCAATAATTATCACTGGATGCCAGAACCAAGCACTACTACATTTTCTCATCAGAACGAAATGGGGAGATGTGTTATATGTGATGGTAACCACCCGAGCGATCAATGCATATACTTTTCAGAGTGGTAGAATTATCAGAATTATTCAAGGTACGAAGAACCGTCATATTTTCCATCTCATCCACCATCTAACTTCGATCTTCATCAACAATCAGAACCATCAGAGGAAGATCAGATGATTGGCATGCTCAAAGATTGGTTCAAGAAACAAGATGAAAAGCTGGATACAATGCTTGAAACATGCCAAAATCAATTCGAAAGTATTCAGAGACAATCAGCACTCATTCAGAGAATGACAGATCAAATGAGGCAATCAACGGAGAACCAGAGCTACATACCTCATGGACCATTTTTAGATGACACTGATGAAGCCTTCGAGTACCAATCATTTCACAATGACACTTTAACAGATGAGGAGGCTAAGCAGTATCAACAACCAGAGGTATCAGTTCAGGAGCACGAACCGGCAAAGTCTCGATTTGATTTTTATTATTCTGACTCTGACGATGATGAAGCTGATTTGTTTGTACCAACTGCACCAACAAATAAGGATGGAATTCTGTATCCTCAAAATGAAGATCTTGGAGCATCCATTGCACAAATGTTTGAAGAAGATCTACCTGAGCCAATCATTTCACCCACATCAGAGGATAAAGACCTAAAATCTGACATTTCTTTACGTCCTCAGGTTGACAATTTTGAAGCATGTATTTCACAGATGACAGATGAAGAGCTGAATATGGAAATTTTCAAATACATCTGTGAAGAAAAGGTGGAGCAAGAAACAGAGCAAATGTAGGAGCAACTGTCAGACCAAATTGAAAATTTAGAGCATTCAGGAGAAACATCGTTGTATCGGGGAGTACAATTCAAAGAAATCACCCAGAAGCTTGACAGAATGGAACTTCCATTCCAAGTCAAGCACCATACAAGACCTCATGATTTTCTTTCTTTCTTTTCAGGAACTACTGGAGCAACAAAGGTTAAAAAGGTGGCACGAGCACTGAATGAGACAAAAATCTTTTTATCACCTTACCGTTGGAAGAGACCCTTCAAAAGCAACGCTCATGGGATTGTCTTTAATCGGACATCCAAAACGATGCTGAAACCTCATTGACAGATGGATTTCAGTCACGTCTAGCTGAAGATGACAAATTTAGCGCTAGCAGGGAGGCAACCCATGCAATTTGTTGTAATTTTTATTTTTATATTTTGTGTATACATGTTGTATAGTTTTTAATTTTGTGTGTTATTTTAGGGAAAATCACAAACGGAGCATTTTAAGAAAAAAGGAATGGTGCTTGGCAATCACAAAGAGGAGAGCTAATTCATTAGCGATGGCTGAGTAAGGAATGAAATTTTGAGACGCATCCTAATGAATTTATACTAAGAGAATGGTGTATTGCGTACACAATTCCGTTGCTTTAATTATTGCTTTGATTTGCTTTTCTGTTGTAATTATCTTTATTTTCGTAGACATGATCCAGACATTTTGACCTTTCACGATTTCTTTTGTTGTTTAGCTAACAAACGTCCTCTGGAAGATACTAGTGCTATTATTACTCACCCGTTTCAGGTACTATAAATTCAGCTCGTTATTGCACTTTGGAAGGCATCATGTTTTGAGAAAGAAATACATAAAAAAATGGAAGCCACTTCAAGAAGACGAGTTGAAAACATCTGTGTGTTTTGCGGTAGTAGTGTTGGTGTTAAGCCACAATACGTAGAAGCAGCACAGGAATTGGGTCGAGTCTTAGCTGCAAGGAATATGCACTTAATATATGGCGGGGGCAATCTTGGACTTATGGGGATCGTTTCAAAGGCTGTACAGAAAGGAGGCAGTCACGTTTTGGGAATCATCCCAAAACCCTTGGCAGAGGCAAATCTTATTGGATCATCAAACGGAGATGAACTGATCGTGCTAGGTATGTCGAGCGACTGGTAGAAAGATTAACCGTGCTGATGCTTTTATTGCTTTGCCAGGTGGCTTGGGTACATTGGAGGAAATGTTTATAGTACTATCTTGGGCGAACTTGAACATACATCAGAAACCAATTGGGCTGTTTAATATTGATGGATTTTATGATTTTCTTTGTGTGTTTCTTGATGATGCCCGGAGAAATGGGTTCGTGTCAAAACCTATGAAAGAACTATTCTTCACTGCCAGAACTGCTCCAGATCTAATTGATCAACTCTTAGCCTTAGAACCACAAGTTGACCCTATTTTTCAAAGTTAAATTGGTCCACGGATGATCGTGGTAAGAGGCGTCGGATTAATCTGGATCTTAACCTTTAATTTCCTGTAGAATTTCAGCTAACCAGGTATTATCTTCTAAACTCTTCTTCTACTATTTAAGACATTTGGGACAATGTCTCATTTAGGTTTGGGGGAGGAAATTATTTGATTAGTACCTTGTTTTTAGTTTGTGTGTTATTTCTATTTTTAGTTCAAAATTTTTCGAAAAATACAAAAAAATTTGAAATTTTTTAAAAAATTACAAAAATATTTTGCGTTTTTGTGTTTTTATTTTGACTAAAAATGTGAAATTGGTAAGAGATAGCTGAGTAAGGAGTTTTCACTCCTGAGACGTATCTTAAACCATTTTTTCGGAACAAGTTCATTTTTGTTTATATCCTTTTAAATTATTTAATTTGTGAATTCTCCATAAAACTGACTAAAATGGATCTTCATATGCTCAATTGACAGGTATTATCAACATACATAGAAACATACGGACATGAGCTAAAATTGAAAAGTTTGTAATATTCAGTGCTCTAGTTTAATTGGAGGAAATATCTTAAAAAGTAATGGAGTAAAAAAAAATCTGAGATCCGAGTTATTAAGTCTGTAAGGGTGTTTTAACACCTAGTGCCCTAAAACCAACTGGTTTGGGAGTCACTGACCCAAAGCTCGCTACATGGATCAAAGATGCTGCAAATATATATATATCTGAAGTCTGAGTAATTAAGTCCGTAAGGGTGTCTTAACATCTGGTGCCCTAAAGCCAACTAGTTTGGGAGCCACCGACCCAAAGCTTGCTACATAGATGAAAGATATTGTATATAAATAAAAAATAGAAAAAAAAAATCAAAGAAAAAATCAGAAAAATCAGAAAAATTATTCCATTGCTGCAAAAAGGTGTGAATTCTGATAAAACTTTAGGACAAAAATATTACTCTCTTATCAACTGCACTTGTGACTATTGTGGGCAAAAATGAGTTGTTTAATATTTTGTTGGCTGTGTATATGGAGAATGGTAAATATAATCGGAGAATTTACTTATTCAGTAATTTAGAAAGAAAGAAAACAACTAGTAACTTGGAGTAGAAGTTTCACCTGATTAGTCACTAACTTCTTTATTCTCTTTTCGCTTGTCTTTTTGCTTTTGTGTGCATTAGTTTTACTTTCTTTTTACTTTTGTAAAATTTTTGTGGGTATCATTGCTGTAAACCCTCACGAGACTACAACTCGTCCACTAGGGATACCTAGGGGTTTAAAGGCTTGTTGCATATGCTAAATGCAACCGTGATCCCTACGAAAGTGGCTTAGTTAATTTTTGTTAATTTATTTTGTGTTTTTCTCGAGGACTAGCAAAATGTTAGGTTTTGGGGTGTGATGAGTGGTATTTATATCACTATTCCCACTCATCTAACCTAATATTTCATATAGTTTCTCGGGTTTTGTGAACGTTTTGATGTGTTTTGTGTTATTTTACAGATAAACAAAGTTGGGAAAGCATTGGAAGTACTTTGGGGACAAAATAGAGAAAAAATGACAAAAGGGAAATTTTCATAATTTTCAGCATCGCGATGCCAAGACCCTCCGCGTCGCGACGCCTAACGTGCGCTGGACATGCTAACGTGCACCGAGGGACACGTGTCAGAATCTGAGAAATTGGACTTGCTAACGTGCGCCGACCTTGCTAACGTGCGCCGTGCCACGTGTCATCATCATAGAAGATCTGCTAAAATGCGCCGGCTACCACGTGTCGAAATCTCATTGGACCAGAGCAAGCGCGTGCCACGTGTCAATCTCTCATTGGACCGAATATTGGACAAATCACATGTTTCCACGTGTCGACCTCTCATTTGACCGATCCTAAGCGCGTGCCACGTGTCAACTTTTCATTGGACCAAAAGTCAGCCAATCACCGTGTGCCATGTGTCGTCTTCTCATTGCACCACCTTCACTGCGTGACACTTGTCATCACCAGATTCTGCCGACAGAACACGTGTGGTCAACCCGTGTGGACCAAAATCGCGTACTGGCGTCGTGACGCCAAGACCACACGCGTCGCGACGCCAGTTCCAGAAAATGCCTATAAATTCAGGCCTTCACCACTTCATTTGGTGTGCTTCCTTGGGAGCTTTTCCCTATTTTTAGAGGATTGCATCTAGTTTTTGATATATAAATAATATTTTTAATTATGTTTTTAATTTTCAGTAATAGTAATAGTAGTTCTTCTTCTTCTCTTTTCTTTTATGTTTAGTAGTTAATTTTCCGCTGGGGTAAAAGGTGAAACCTTTAATATAATTATTTAGGTAAATCTCACTTAATTATAATATTTAAATTATAATTTACCGGATTAATTAATGTCAGACTTTATTACGCCTATATGGCTGGTTTAAATATAAATTACCTTACCGCCTATATGGCTGGTCTTTATGTGACAGATAATTACCGCCTATATGGCTGGTGTAGTTGGACTAAATGGATTACCGCCTATATGGCTGGTTTTAAATGTTTAACGTTATTAATTCCTGAGAAAGCAGAACATAAAATAATTTATATATTATAATAAGTGAGATTCCTAGATAAGAAATATTAAATGTGGATCCTCTAACCCCCAACATTTTATTTTTATTCTAGGGAAGTGATGAAACACAATATCCACACTTAATAATTGATTTTCTTTTTATGGGTAATTCTTTAGTTTGTTTATTGAGTCTTAAGCTTAATGCTTCTTGTTGTCTGATCACCAATAAGATTGATGTGGTAAACTTAAAATGAACTAGACATAGGGATTTTAGGTTTCAACCTTAGATTCAATAGCCCACGATCTTCCTTGAGGATAGATAACCCTTTAATAGATTTCCTTACAGGATAGACATATACCTGTCGGGCGAGGGTAGCCACAATTGGAACTTAATCTTAATGAATCCAGGTAATTTGGTTGACATAGACATATGGTTCAATTGGGTTATACAGGGTATTTGCGTCTGACCATCAACAAAGGCTTTTGTATATTTTCGTGTTCCAGGTTAGCAAATTGATTTATTACACATAGATAAGAGAATCAATTCATCTTTATAACAATATTGTGTGGAGTCACGACCCTAGATCCTTGAGTCTTTTCTTTTATTTTCCTTAGTATTTTCTTTTGAGTCTGTTTTTATTTTATTTTGCAAAACCACATTCAACCAACCAAAAGCAATCAATTCCCTTCTCCCTATAATTAGATACCTGTAAATAAATAGATTCAATAATTAATAACAACAGTAGGAATTAAGTCCTCGTGGGATCGATATTTTTATATTACTTGAACGATACATGCGCTTGCGTTATACGTGTGTGTTTACGCCGTTCAACCGGGAACAATTTGCTCTGGATAGACCCACTCGGAATCCCATTGGTAGTATGACTATGTGTCTATGGGAATACGAATCAGGGTATGTGTATGTGATCTTTAACCTGAGACTTACGTCACTAATACTTGCGACAATCAGTTTGCTTTGGTATAGGTCCTCCGGAGCTTTAACAGGTTCTGTGTACGGCTGTACTGGGTCTACTGAGTATCGTAGTGTATTGGATGCGATGTCAAGAAGAGAGATATCACTTCATTAATATGGAGATGATGGTCACGCAAGATACGGTAACAGTACTCTTCAATGCTGCAGCTATCGGGATAATATGATTAGGTCATGATTATTCGATTACATAGACTAGTTACTCGTGATCCGATATATACTTCGTACGGGGCAGACACAGAGCCAGCCCTAGGCCAAGCATGTGACATCAGATACTGGATCGTTTTACACATTTACATTATATTACTATGTTTGATACAGATAATATTCCTTGGTGGATATTTCTGGATAATTGGGTAGGCACGGTGCTTTGCTAGAAGCCAACCATGTCTTGTAAATCGGTGAGAACGTGGTACGAGGTACGCACGTGTCAAATAGTCCGACAACCGTATTTACTGCCAACATATCCATGAATCTCTTGGGTCGCTTCCCAAAGATTCACCAATGACATTGACTCGAATAGAATTAATCTGAGATTAATTATGAGAGAGAAAATTAATCTGGGATTAATTACGGTAAGAATTAATCTCGGATTAAATTCGTACAGAAGAGAGAACGCGATTAATTTTGAATTAATCGATAAAATAAATTTAATAGTTAAATTTGATTTTTCTAATTAATTTATTTATTTGGGGCTAAAATAATATATTGGATATATTAATCGAAATTGGATTTCAATATAGAATTAAAATTGGATTTTAATTCAAGCGAACGAATTAATTTGGAATTAATTCGTAAGTGACTATCGTAATAATTTTGCGAGGCATAATTATTTAATTAAATTGGATTTAATTATTTAGCGACGGAAATTCGTTTATTCGGAATTAAACGAACTCGGGTCCAAGCTAAGTTGTGTGTTTTGTAAGCCAACTCAAATTTAGAATTTCAAAGTGGTGGGACCCACTTGACTTACATCAACTTGTCACAAGTGTGATGGAAGTAGTTGGCTACATTTAATGCATCCTTTCACACAACTAAAGCTTTTTAAACCAAGTTTTGTAACACATTACAACACAACTTCATCTATATTCTCTTCTCTCCCTCATTGCCGTGACTTTGCTCTCTTGTTCTTGAATTTTTGCTTCAAAAATGCACCATTTCTAGCACTTTGTGAGTTGATTAAGGTGATAGGGAAACTCACCCAAGAGTTTAGAACTCATCTTAAAGCTTGGAACTTCTACATCCATTGGAAATTTTTGAAACTTCTCTACCGATCAATGTAAGTTTTTTCCGCAACTTACTTGGATAATTCACACTTTAATCATGTTTAGAGATCCTTGGCAGGTCTTAGAGACACTAACAGGTATAACTTCGGAACCTAGTTCTGAGTGTTATTTGGAGATCGTAAATTGAAAGTCGACTGTATTATACCGAACAGATTTGACGTTTTTATCTATATCTCAGGTATAATACGGATAGCCTGTGACGGAGGGATTATACATATGCAATGACCTCAGTTTGCATAGTTTAGCGAGATTATCCATGGTCGTCATAATCCATGAGTGGGTGGATTATGGACATGAAATTGGATTTCGTGACGAATAAACCTAAACTTAGAGAGTCCCACAATATGAAGTATACTCGTTGAGCACTTGGGCAACGCGATATGAATAATACAGATTATTCATAATACTTCACCGGATTAAATGAGTTAATTCGGATCGTTTAATCGGTTAAACGATACCACATGCAATTATGGGATTTTTTCCTATAATAAATATTGTGTATTTGTATTTGATACATAATACGATTAGATACACATTAATTATTTGTCAAATGAGATTTTTACACATGCCATAAATATATGTATTTGTTATTTATTGTAATTAAAATACATATATAATAATAATTATATTAATTGATTATTTGGATATTTAATTGTGAAATATTTGAATAATTAATTAATTAAACTTTTTCATAATATTATGAAATTTGTTTATTTATTATTGGTGCAAACGTCATGACTTTAAATTAGGCTAAATGTGTACAAATTTGATTTGTTACTTAAAAGCTTAATTCTTTTAATTTGATTAACATGGAAAAGACAAAATTGCCCATACACTATTCACTAAGTCGGTCAAGGGGAAATAAAAAAGAAATTATTTTCTTTTCTTCCCTAACCCATTTGTAATGGCTGAATACTTCTCCCAAAAGTCTCCCAAATTTGTTTTGATGAAACAAGAAAGAAAATCAAAGAAATCAAAGAAAAAGCTTAAGGAATTTGGCGTATTAAAGGTAATCTTCAAAATCCCTCAAGCTTGAAAGTAGTTTTCTTGTTTCTTGATTTCTTATAATGGTTCTAGGGTTGCTTTTCTTGTAGAATTTGGGGCTTTTGGTGTTGATGGATGAACTGGAAGTGATGAAGCATGTGTGAATGTATATTGAACTAGATTATAGTAATTTGAGTTTAATTTATTGTTGGACAACCTTGTTGCCATTCAAGAGTGTGATAACCACTCTTATTATGCCTAGAATTTTTCTAGAGTTCTTCATGTGTGGTGACTTTGATTTGGTGTTTTGATTAATTTGATTAATCTTAAAAAAAATGGATTTAAAGCATGAAAAATTCATTAATTTCGGTTCCTGATCAGATCTGTTAAAACTAGAATTTTTTTGATGAAAATAATATGTTATGAATGTAATGGATGTGTTTTTGGAGTTGGAACAATTATCAGAAAGTGTTTCGGAGTTGAAATAAGTGAAAACGGCCAAAAACAGCGTTATCGGGTGACTTTTGAGCCAACCGGGTGACGACTGTCCAAACAGTGAGTTCGTCACTGTTCAGGCAGCCCATGAACTGCCCTAACACTATTGGGGCTGACTTGGGCAGTCCCCATAAGTGTCGGGTGGTCGGTTCGGTCAAAAACGCGTCTTGCGTCATTTTACGGAAAAAATATTTTTCGTAAAAGATTCGCGACGTTTCATATATATTTATGTCGCTATTTGATATCGAATAAATATGTTTAGGTGAAATATGAATAAATTATTCATATTAGATATGAATAATTTATTCGGTAATTTGAAAAATTTTTAAATTATGATTTCGCCTGAACCGCGCTTCTGCTGCGCCCATCGCCTGAAACCCCAACAAAAATGGTATTAGAGCGGGTCTGATGCTTCATCCTTTACATTAATCATGCTTGATATTTGATATATAATGCAATTTTAATGTTTCGAACATGAACTTGGAATCTATATATGTTTCTTTACTTTTCGGTTATACACTAGAGGAAATGTAACTTAATTTAATTGTTAAATTGTGTTATATTTTCTAAGGTAGAATTGAATTAGTAGAAAATGATTTAGATTAAAATTCTGCCTTTGATGTAGAGTATAGCTTCTAGAGGAAAATCCCCATTTTTAATAAGGGCATTTGTGTAAAGTAACGTGTACTGGATACATGTTTATTGGTTTGTTGTCAGTACGGTTTATATGATATCTTTCTATAACTGCATCCGAGATAGATAGTGCCAAAGCTTGGTTGTAACATCCCGGGTTATTTTAGAATATTAGCGTGAATTTTATTTTTCGAGCGTGAGGCCGCGACCGAACGCGAGGTCAATTTATTAAATAATGGGGACTTTTATAGAGAAATTAGTATAAGGCAATAATAATTAGACTTGAGGGACCTAACAGAACTTTGCCACACCAAATACAAATAACCCTAGATTCTTCTACACACACCCTAATCATTTAAACACACACACGCAAATTAGTAAGAACAGGAGAGAGAGAGAAGAGAGGAGAGAAATCAAGAAAAGTCGAGAACAGAAAGAAAGAGAAGGCAGAAAGAAGAGAAGATGCCGAGAAAGAGGGAGCTGAACAGAGAAAGACCGAGAAAGAGGTAGAAGAGAGAGAAGAACAAGTCCGAAAATTGGGATTTAATTTCGTTTGAGGGGACAAATTGTAAGTACTGTGTTCATATTTTCCTTGAATTTGGTTTAGTTTTGCTGTTTGATTTTGAGGGAAATTTGAATAGGGTAAACTAATGAATTAGAACCAGATTTCAAGTGATATTAAATTAGGCATTTTAGCATGGAAGTAGAGGAAATTTACTAAATTGAAGAAAATTAATTTGATAAGAAGAAAAAGGGAATTCGACAGAACCCTATGAATTGGGGGTTTCCGAAATTTCAATATAAGGTTATTAAGTGATTAAATTAGAATTTAATAAGCAGTAAGTATTAGTAATAAGTATTTATATGATTCATAAAATCCGAGTTTGGGATTACGGCAGTAGTGAAATTTGCGGGTGGCAGTGGCGTGTGAGCAGAAACAACAGCAATAGTGAAACCAGAAATGGAAGTGATGACAGTAAATTTAGATGGGTTGAGGTTGTTTGTAGCAACACCATAGGGTAGTAGGGGAGATTACATATGTGTGTGTATATATATATAGAAATATCTGAAATATGGTTTATATATATGAACTGTGTAATAGAAGTTTAATTTGATTTTGAAATTGAGACTTGAATTAGAGCGTCCGTGTGTTAGTTGTATAATAGTAGAGATTGTAATGTGTTTAATTAATGTTTATAGAAACCAAATATTAGTATAGATATATGAGTATACTTTTGAAGTATGATTGATACAAAACTGAAATTCAAGTCGAATGTATGTGTTAGCAAAGTATGTAAATGAAGAAGCATAAACACAGAATCAGTGGTTAAGTATAAACATAAGCTTTAACATTTGCGAGGGTATGGAATGATGAATTAGTACAAAAGTGTATAAATATGAGTAATGTTGTATGAGTTATAAACATTGATATGTGATGATTGGCTATTGGAAAGCATGATTATACGAGAAAATAAATGAATAGTTTATGTATATTGTAAGTCTCTAAGTAAATTAAATGATTTGAAAAGAAGATAAAGATATGGCGTGTGTATTTAATTATAATTGCGTATATTAATAAGTATATGTTTGTGATTTGGCAGTTTTTATAATTTATGAAAGTGTGAACAATATATTGCGAGCTATTTGATATTTAATTTCAACAAGTATTGTTAAGTTTTAATGTTCGATTTGATTTTATCATTAATTAAGTTGAATATGTATATTGAGTAATGTATTTGTTTATGTAGTTGAGTAGAATATATTGAATATAAACTATTCGTTAGATTGTTTGTAAGCTGTTGACATAATAGTCATTAAGAAAGCTAAGCTCGGATGATGAAAAAGTAAGTAAGCATGAATGGTATTCTTGAGTTGGAAATAGTGAATTGTAGATGAGTGCATTTATAGCATTTGAGCTTGACAAGTTTCAATAGGAAAAGTATATTGGGTTGCGTATGCTTAATAAATTGTGACGATTGATATTGTAAGTAAACATTTTCATGCTGTGAAGTATATTGACAATAGAGTAATATAAGTATATATAAGTTATAAGGAAGTAAAGATGAAAGTATACAAGTAATAGAATACATATATCATTAAATTATATTTATGCATGAACCTATACATGTAGTTACATAGCAACCTAAAGATAAGGGTAAGTGAAAGCATAAGAAGTACATGTGCATATTTGTGCATTATGATTTAAGTTGAAATTAAGAATAGTTTTGGGATTCAAAAAGAGTTTTAGAAAAGTTCAAATGTTTTTGAAAAAGAATCGTATTTCAGAAAATGTTTTTACAGTTTTGAGATACAGATTATAGTTTTATGTTTTCCGGGGCATGAGGTAAAACCTCACTCCAGTAGGTAACTATTACGGTTGGAATTGACGGTTACAGAGAACATGTGCACATGTGGGGCCAGTATGGCGGCTTAGGATCGTGTACCTGGTCCCTAGTGGTGGCTACACTACCAGTTGAGTTTTTGTCCTGGGTGTAGTGCTCGACGTTGCCAGTTGAGTTGTTGTCCTGGACGTAGGGCACCACTAGCCTCAGAGATGCTGCCAGTTGAGTTGTTGTCCTGGGCATCTAGTACTATCCGATTTCAGCGATGCTGCCAGTTGAGTTGTTGTCCTGGGCATCGAGTATTTTCAGTTTTTAGATCATCAGTATATAGTTTTCAAAAGTCAGATTTAGTAAACAGTTTTCAGAAAATAGATAGATTTAGATACAGTTTCCAGAAACTAGAGATTTAAAGGATGTTTTCAGCAAGTCTAGTTTTATAAAGAGATTTTCAGAAAGAGTTTCAGAAAACAGTTTTCAGAAAACAGTTTTCCAGAAAAGGTTTTCAGAAAACAGTTTTCCAGAAAAGGTTTTCAAGAAGTATCTTCTAAATTATATTACATGTTAAAGTTGAAAATAGTTCACAAGTTAGCATATAAATCATACATTATAGTTATCATTTGGAAGCATATAGTTGGCATTAATACATGATGATATGTTTGCATCAGAATGCATATATGGTTAACTTTGTGTGTAGCAATGTTCATATAGAAGTAACATGTTGTAAAGTACGAGTGCATGGTAGTAGTATGATCTTATTTAATGTATTTGTATCAATGATAATTGTATGAGTTGTATGCTTACTTAGAGAGAACATATTTTTAGAATGCTAGAACATGATGAAATGATAACATATGCGTGTATACATGGTTAGTAATAGTGGATTGAATGTTTGACAGGAATATTATTTTAGAATGACCGATTTAATGATATTTCAATGAAATAAAAGAAAGATAAGTATGATAAATAACCAAACTAGATTTGTAAAGAGTAAGTGGGTAAGTATTGAGATATCAGAGTAGCGCAGCGAAAACATGGTAAAGCTTGACTTAATAGAAAGTATTTGAATGATGAACCTACACAGGAAACAAGACTTAAAGTTCATGTATGAATGGTTAGAAAGATAGTAGCTAGAAATAAGTTTGAAAAAAATGAATAAGAAATCAAAAAGATAGATCAGGTTTGATACATGTGTATGATCATAAGAGGTATAAATTAATATAAAATGGAAATCACACTTTGTTGGTGTTTGATGCTCAAGGAATGAGCATAGTTACTGAGTCTTATGACTCACATCCCAACAGTGTTTTAAGTTTTGCAGGTTGGTGACCCGATCGGTCGACCACGGATTTCAGAGCTTGAGAAGCCGGATAGCAGCATTGCAGTCAGCCAGTCACTAGGTCTTGGGCGTATAAGAGTCGTTTATAATTCTTGTTGTAAAAAGTTTAAGTCTGTACAAGTGTAATTGTAAAAGTTTTTGTTTATACGTATTTTCGGGCATGAGAGCCAATCATGTTATGTCTTGATTATTGATTTAATGTATGTTATTAGTGTCGGGCCCTATAGGTTGTATTGAGGTGATGGACTTGATCCATGTTGCATGACTTTTAGCAAAGGCCATGCCGAATTTTTATCAGAGTCAGAGGCTTATGGAGACAAGATTAGCCTGTCTCCTGCCGGTAGCATCCTGGCTTAGGCGGGATGTTACAGCTGTGAGGGTGTAGGTTATAGAATTATTATCCATATCGGTTTATTGATACTGGATAAATTTAAGTGAAAGTGGAAATCCTTAACGTGCCAAAGTTGTCGGGACTACATCGGTAGCTTGAATTTTTCATTGACAAGTGAAGACTTGATACTCGTCCTTGTGAACGTGCCAAAGCTGTCATAACGAGAAATGGTCAGGACAAAAATCAGTAGTCACTGGTGAGTGATTGACAATGGGTTGTCTACCTAATGAATATACGTAGGCGCGATACGATGTGCCAAAGCTATGAGTCGAAATATATTCATGGGATCCTACTCTCACTATGGAATTCGATTTAATTATTGAATTCCATTGTCCGTTGGGTATTACGGTATTACGTAAAGTAGTGGGAGACATTGCTGAGTTTAAAATCCATAACTTAAGTAGTGTGTAATATTTTAGAAAATACTGCTTTCGTTTTCCTTTATTCTATATTGTTTATAGATTTATACTTCTAATTCACTGCATGCTTATTACATGAATATGTATTCTGACTTTACTTATGGTTGCGTAGTTCTAGAACAGGTTCTAGAAAAACAGTAGACTAAGATATTATAAGATTAGTTTAAAATCATCGGGAACTTTTTGTAAGTGTTCATAGAACATGCCAAGATCGTCTAAGAGTGATTTGTGTGTGAATAAATCAAGAAAGTTTGCGGAATAACTTACATTGATCGGATTTAGGATTTCAAAAATTCCTCATTTGTTGGATGTAATGGAAGCTTCGGAGATTGAAATCAAGTTCCATACTCTCGGGTGAGTTTCCCTATCACTTTGATTCACTCCTTGATGTGCTAGCAAGAACAAAATTAAAGAAAAATTTCTCTCCCAAGAGGCAATGGAGTTAGGCATTTGAGAGAGAGAAGAGGGAATAGTTTTTCAAGTTCTAAACTTGTTACTAAACATGTAAAAGTATGTTGACTTAAGTGGTTGTGTTGGGAAAAAATCCAATTAATACTTGCCAACCACTTACATCACAAAAAAGTGACTTTTGATGTAAGTCATGGGTCCACCCATTAAATTCAAAATTTGGTTGACACACACAACACGATTTTGGGCCCGGTTTTCCGTCGCGACATAATTAAATATACTTTAATTAAATAATAATGCCTCATAATATTATTATGTAAGTCGCTTACGAATTAATTTGTTCGCTTGAACTAAAATCTAATTTTAATTCTACTTTGAAATCTGATTTCATTTAATATATCTAATATATTATTTTATCCCAATTAAATAAATTAAATAGTAAAATCTAATTTCACCATTAAATTTATTTTGCCGATTAATTCCAAATTAATTTCGTTCTCTCTTCTCGACGAATTTAATCCCGGATAAAATCTCAACGCAATTAATCCCAAATTAATTCTCTCTGTTAATTAATCCCAGATTAATTCTTGCTGTAATTAATCCTAGATTAATTTTCTCTCTCATAATTAATCCTAGATTAAGTTTTTGTTCGAGTCAAATCTCATCGGTGAATCTTTGGGAAGTGACCCAAGAGATCCCTGGATATGTTGGCAGTAAATACGGTCATCAGACTATCTAAATACGTGCGTACCCGGTACCACGTTCTTACCGATTTACAAGACATGATTGGCTTCTAGCAAAACACCGTGCCTACCAAATTCTCCAGAAATATTCTTTAAAGGAATATGTAATCTTTGTCAGGCGTAGTATATGTAGTATTGCGTATTACGATCCAGTATCAGATGTCACATGATAGGCCTGGGGCTGGAATTGTGTCTGCCCCGTACGAAGCATATATCGGATCTCTTGTAATTAGTCTATATAATCGGATAATCATGACCATGTCATATTATCCCGATAGCTGCAGCATACGAGAGTACCAGTTCCGTCTCCTGCGTGATCATCATCTCCATATGAATGAAGTGATACTTCCATCTTGACATCACATCCAATACACTACGATTCTCAGTATACCCAGAAGAGGCGTACACAGAACCTGTTAAAGCCCCACACGAGCAAAACCAAACTACTGATTGTCTCAAGTATTAGCGATGCAAGTCTCAGGTTAAGACCAAATACACCTATCCTGATTCAGATTCCCATAGACACATAGTCATACTACCAATGGGATTCCGAGGGGTCTATCCAGAGCGAAGCTGTTTTCGTACCATCGGTAAACTTTCATGAATATCCAATACCCAAATATATGAGAATTATGCCGTTACGCTTCCATAACACGCACAAGTGTAATACTAGCCTATTCCGCATTATCGATGTCCAGTCTCGATAATACTACGACTATCAGTATAGTTTGGTCGTAGTAGAGAAATTTCTTTTGTCACATAGTTAATTTGTACACCTGAACTATGTACGGGTCGCTCAAACTTCTGCTGAGAAACAACTTTCAACAGCGGATTTGCAATGTTATCATCTGATGCATTTTATTCGATCATCACATCGCCACGATGTATGATCTAACGAATCAGATGAAATAGTCAAAGTATATATTTGGATCGTTGATGAGACCGCAGTTCCTTAGCGTGTGATGTAGCCTAGCTCAGCTGCTAACAGAACTACTCCTAATCCAATTAGGATTATATAGATCTAAAATGCTTCTATTACTGCCTCAGCTGCAGCAATGTTCCGTTTTGTTATTTATTCGGCAACAGTATCTTGCTTGGAAGTTTTCCAACTCATTGTTCCGTTATTCAAACTAAATATGTACCCTTATTGCGACTTAAAGTCGTCTTTATTGGTTTGGAAACTTGCAGCGGTGAACCTAGTCACCTCAAGTTCTCATTTCCCCATATTCACATAAAACATCCTTAGTTCGTCCAAGATACTCAAGGATGTTTTTTAGATCAATCCAGTGACCATCATCTGGATTGGCCTTATAGCGTCTACATATGCTCAAAGAATATGAGACATCAGATCACATACATTTCAAAAATGTATGAACTCTGGGAGGGTTGTCAGCAGTTTTCTAGATCTATCACAGTAGATCTTTATTCCTAGAATAAAGCCTGTTTCTCCCAGGTATACCATGAATTTTTTTTTTTTTTTATTTTTTTTTATGAAAGCCAAGCTTTCACCGATAATATAATGGGATGTTATTGCTAATAAGCAATACATCATCAACTTATAGGACATTCACTGTCAGTGCGCTCCCACTAACCTTCTTATATACACAAGAATCATATTCGTTTTGAATGAAATCATATACCATTATGATCTCATCAAAACATTGGTTCCAAGAACGCTATGTTTGCTTCAATCCATAAATGGATCGATTTAACTTGTGAAAATACGGGGTTATCCAATGTTCTGACCCTATGCGGAATTACAGACAATAAGCAGGACAAGTCCTGTTACTGCTACTATGGAATTGCAACAGGCAATTTAACAGGCAACCACAATAACAAATAAATAAAATATGCTGCAAATGTAAAAACAATAACAATAATTAAAGCAGCAAATATAATCAAACCACACAAAATCAACACAAGCAATTTTGGTGACGAAGTGGAAAACTCTTCCGAGTAAAAAACCACTCCGTGTATATCGGCTACCAGCCCAATCCACTATATCGAGAAAAACTTACAGCGATGGTCAAGACCTATGGTGGCAACTCCACCGACTCAATTACCTCTATACTGCAAGAACTCAAGGCAACTCCTCAAGCCCGCGACCCACGGTTTTCTTCAGAACCTCTGAAGTCTCTGAGTAGATTGTATCACCTCTGAACGCCGGAACTCCGACTACCAAAACTCCTCCTATAGAACTCTAAAGGATTAGGGATTTTGGGTTAAGTTGTGTTGAAGGTTTATCAAAGAATGGATTTCACCATTAACAAAGAAGACATAAGATTCAAAGAGTCTTCAAGGTGAAATCAAAGAGAGTTGAAAGCTTTGAGAGTATTTGGCTCAAGAGAAATATGCTTCAACTGATAAGAATGGCGGCTAAGTGTTATATTTATAGGTAGGGTGAAAACCTAGGGTTTTGCAGGCCAAAAACGCGTTCAGATCGCAGTCGCGTTCGAACGCTTACTAGAACGCTACACGAACACGCTCTTTCTGTGAAGACTCGTTCGAACGTCAATCGAACGCACAACGAACGTGAACTCTCTGGAATGATCTCGTTCGAACCCAACAAGAACGAGACTCGAACATTTGCTCTCTGGAATTCCCGTTCGAACCCAATAAAGAACGTGCCACTAACTCCACACGTTCGAACCCATTACGAACGCAGCACCAACGCCACTCGTTCGAACAATGCAACGAACGCACCACGAACGCATGTCTGATGCACAGCAGCCAAAACCCAGTCCAATTGCACAAAGATCTTCACGACATATTACAACTCAATTGAACTTATTTTGTCACGGACACATGCCAATAAAAATGGAACTCACAATCTCCCCCTTTGGCATTCCGTGACAAAATACTACCTAAAACAAAGACTACGGTAATAGACCCAAAAAGCAAATAGTCAACTGTCAACCATCAAAACAGTGACTTATTACAAATGGACTCGATCTAACACCTAACAAGTAGTCTTGGAATTAATGCCACCGCTTGCAACAAAACCTGTTTACCTGAAACATCCACAAACAACAAGATACCGTGAAAAGCATTGGGATTATCAAGTAACAGTAAAAATCTCATGCATGTACAAGTAGAAATCCCTCTCCCCTTTAATCTTAACTCCCCTTAAAATGGAGATATCTAAAGGATATTCTACAGCTCCCTCCTATATATTAAGGCTCTCCCCCTTAATATATTGTGTTGAAGGTTTATCAAAGAATGGATTTCACCATTAACAAAGAAGACATAAGATTCAAAGAGTCTTCAAGGTGAAATCAAAGAGAGTTGAAAGCTTTGAGAGTATTTGGCTCAAGAGAAATATGCTTCAACTGATGAGAATGACGGCTAAGTGTTATATTTATAGGTAGGGTGAAAACCTAGGGTTTTGCAGGCCAAAAACGCGTTCAGATCGCAGTCGCGTTCGAACGCTTACTAGAACGCTACACGAACGCGCTCTTTCTGTGAAGACTCGTTCGAACGTCAATCGAACGCACAACGAACGTGAACTCTCTGGAATGATCTCGTTCGAACCCAACAAGAACGAGACTCGAACATTTGCTCTCTGGAATTCCCGTTCGAACCCAATAAAGAACGTGCCACTAACTCCACACGTTCGAACCCAATTACGAACGCAGCACCAACGCCACTCGTTCGAACAATGCAACGAACGCACCACGAACGCATGTCATGTCTGATGCACAGCAGCCAAAACCCAGTCCAATTGCACAAAGATCTTCACGACATATTACAACTCAATTGAACTTATTTTGTCACGGACACATGCCAATAAAAATGGAACTCACAATCTCCCCCTTTGGCATTCCGTGACAAAATACTACCTAAAACAAAGACTACGGTAATAGACCCAAAAAGCAAATAGTCAACTGTCAACCATCAAAACAGTGACTTATTACAAATGGACTCGATCTAACACCTAACAAAGTAGTCTTGGAATTAATGCCACCGCTGCAACAAAACCTGTTTACCTGAAACATCCACAAACAACAAGATACCGTGAAAAGCATTGGGATTATCAAGTAACAGTAACAGTAAAACAGGTAAAAATCTCATGCATGTACAAGTAGAAATCCCTCTCCCCTTTAATCTTAACTCCCCTTAAAATGGAGATATCTAAAGGATATTCTACAGCTCCCTCCTAGATATTAAGGCTCTCCCCCTTAATATATCACTCTCCCCCTTTTTGGCACGAAATGACAAAGGGTAAAAGAAATAGGAAAAATAACAGGAAAACAGGAGACAACACATGCAAGAGCATAAACAAACAGGAATTACTCCCCCTCACTAACATGTACATACAGTTAGCAAAATCACATACGGGAAGTAAACCACAACTCAGAAAAGTGCACAGGAAAGAAAAAATAGGTATGCAATAACATGAAGCACACACAAGCACATACTGAGATAGATAAAAATCCTGTCAAAAACTGACTGAAACAGCATTTCAAGCTGAGACAATGATACCCAGTCAGTATTCAGCTGTTTATGACATGAAACAATATGCATTATTTTAAAAGAGGCTAAATACATCACTTATGCATATGACATAAACACCAAAGCATATAAAGCACTTGCGTGAAAAATAAAGTGCACAACAAATCAAGGCTTAAGACCTTATTTTATGAGCTGGACACAGCCAAAGAAATCCATCTCTAAACAAACCAAGTCCACAAAATAGGTGTTCAAACCCAGCACCACTAGGACCTGAAAATAAGCAACATTGGTTGCATGCTATATTATTCACCCCAGAAATATCATGAGCTCATATTTAATAACTCTTTCGAGCGAAGAGTTTTTGCCCTTATCTTTTGAATTTGGCCATTTTGGCTCTTTTGTACTTGAGTCTCATTTTTTTTTTTGAATTCTTTTTGCTTTTACAAGGGGATAGCAAGGTCATCTAGTCAAAAGGTCACACTATTTAAATGAACAAAGTATGATAGAAATTAGATTGCCAGTCCAAAAACTCATACATGCGACCAAGCCTTGACAAAATAAAAACGTGTATGTGAAAGTGCAAGCACAGTATATACCAAATGTTTTTATCACACACACACACATGTATATAGAGCATCAAGAAAAATAACAGCATATCATACATGCATAATCATATATCCTACATACCAGGATCACATGCACATGCTATTCATGCTCTAACAAGCCATAAAAATATTTTTGGTGTTTTTCAAAATATATAATTTTTTTTTTATTTTTTAATTTTAAAGCACAAAAAAATAAAGACACAAAACAGCTTGTAAAACATCCAATGGTACGTGGAGTTGTATCCCGAGTGCAGATCATACTACCGTCCATTCGGAATCGGCTATGAAATTTATGTCCGGGTTTCCATCCTATATACCAAGGGACATATAACAAAAACAAGACACACACACACACCCATATGCTGTGAAAACAAAGTAAACGTGCAAAAACATTAAACACACGCACACACACATGCAATGGGAAAATAAAATGCATCTTTCAAGCAGAGTTACACCGAAGTGTACTCTCATAATGTCCATCAGGACACGCAGAGGAAGATGGGAATTCATCTTGCTTCCTCACCCAAACCTTTCTAGGAGCCTCTTCCACATGAGAGTTCCCAGACAACAAAGCAAGTTTCTCACTCAAGAATTGAGCTTGTTTGGTTAGTGCAGAAACTTGAGACATTAGATTTGACGAATCAAATCTAGAAGACACACTCTCAGGCCTTCTCTTTTTCTTGTGCAATATGAAACACTTAGGCCTAATATGTCCAGCCTTGCCACAGTGGTGGCACACAAGCACAAACCTCTGACGAGAGCGAGGTTTACCCACAACACCTCTAGATCGAGGTTGGGTCACAGGACGAGGAAAAAATGGAGGAATCACATGACTACACTCAATAGGCTTTTTAACTAAGTCACATTTAGCTGCAACAGGCACAGCTTTGGAAGAATAAGCCTTATTGCTGTTAGGCTCAGAAATAATACCAAACATCCGGTCCACCTTTTTATTTCCACTAGAAAATGCAGACAACTGAGTTCTAGCATCTTCAAGCTCAGTCTCTAAAATTTGGACCCTATCAACTAGGCCTCTGTTCCTCTCCTCTAGGTCATCAACAATCAAAAGGCTTTGCTCAAATTTAGCTTGAGCTTCATTCTTTTCTAACTCAACTAGTTTCAGCCTTTTATTGACCTCTAAATTTGTCTTCTAAATAGCTAAACTCTCTTTAAAAAGTTTTGCATAAGCTACCTGAAGACTGTCCTCATCAACTGACTCATTGTGAGAGGATTCTGAACCAGAATCTCTAACATACTTGTTCCTCTCACTGGTCACACTAGCAGGAAAGGCCATATAATTGCCTTTCGGAGAATCATCACCTTCAAAATCACTAAGGGATGCTACCATGGCTTTCTTGCCTTTAGCCTTAAGATATGTGGGACACTCGGATCTAACGTGCCCATATCCTTCACATTCATGGCACTGGACACTACAGGTTCTATTATCCATATCCCCTCTAGACTCTCTCCTGCTATGCCTTCTCTCTCTAGGCTTATTCTCCATATCCCTATCACTCTTATGGCCACTCTTCTTAGAATTAAGAAATTTCTTAAACTTATTTGTAAACAAGGCCAAATCACAATATGTGAGGGTATCACAATTTAAGGGTTGACTATGTTCCATAGCTAATGGGTCAAGGATCGAGTTCATGCTCTGATACCAATTGAAAATACGGGGTTATCCAATGTTCTTACCCTATGCGGAATTACAGACAATAAGCAGGACAAGTCCTGTTACTGCTACTATGGAATTACAACAGGCAATTTAACAGGCAACCACAATAACAAATAAATAAAATATGCTGCAAATGTAAAAACAATAACAATAATTAAAGCAGCAAATATAATCAAACCACACAAAATCAACACAAGCAATTTTGGTGACGAAGTGGAAAACTCTTCCGAGTAAAAAACCACTCCGGGTATATCGGCTACCAGCCCAATCCACTATATCGAGAAAAACTTACAGCGATGGTCAAGACCTATGGGGGCAACTCCACCGACTCAAGTACCTCTATACTGCAAGAACTCAAGGCAACTCCTCAAGCCCGCGACCCACGGTTTTCTTCAGAACCTCTGAAGTCTCTGAGTAGATTGTATCACCTCTGAACGCCGGAACTCCGACTACCAAAACTCCTCCTATAGAACTCTAAAGGATTAGGGATTTTGGGTTAAGTTGTGTTGAAGGTTTATCAAAGAATGGATTTCACCATTAACAAAGAAGACATAAGATTCAAAGAGTCTTCAAGGTGAAATCAAAGAGAGTTGAAAGCTTTGAGAGTATTTGGCTCAAGAGAAATATGCTTCAACTGATGAGAATGGCGGCTAAGTGTTATATTTATAGGTAGGGTGAAAACCTAGGGTTTTGCAGGCCAAAAACACGTTCAGATCGCAGTCGCGTTCGAACGCTTACTAGAACGCTACACGAACACGCTCTTTCTGTGAAGACTCGTTCGAACGTCAATCGAACGCAAAACGAACGTGAACTCTCTGGAATGATCTCGTTCGAACCCAACAAGAACGAGACTCGAACATTTGCTCTCTGGAATTCCCGTTCGAACCCAATAAAGAACGTGCCACTAACTCCACACGTTCGAACCCAATTACGAACGCAGCACCAACGCCACTCGTTCGAACACTGCAACGAACGCACCACGAACGCATGTCTGATGCACAGCAGCCAAAACCCAGTCCAATTGCACAAAGATCTTCACGACATATTACAACTCAATTGAACTTATTTTGTCACGGACACATGCCAATAAAAATGGAACTCACAACTTGCAAATCTTGTTTGCATGTTTTGGCACACCAAAACTGTCAGGATGTTGTAAACATCCTCCAAATGGTTTTGACGTTCATATGCCATATTTCATAAATGAAATATGCAGTTTTAGCAAGCATTATCCAAATGGATTTAATCATGGCAACAGATAAAAGGTTTCGTCGTAGTCGACACTATGTCGTTGACGATACCCTAGCTGTGTAAATTTGTATGTTTCCATCCATGTATGTCTTCCTTGAAGACTCATTTAATACCAATAGGCACAATGCCTTCTAGTACATCAACCACTGTTCAAACTTGGTTGCATACATGGAATCCATTTCGTACTTCATGGCACTTTCCCATAAAAGGAGTCGATATCTTGTATCACTTCCTCATACGTAGACGGTTCGTCTCCTCAATAAGATTGACATGTACATGAGGTGAGATCAGAAACCCATACCTCCCAGGTTATTTTCTGACTCTCTCCGACCTACGTTGTTCTTGTGTATTCGAAGATTATTGGTATAGTTTCATCCTTGATGAACTATTGGTGTTCCGTGAGGACTCGGTGACTGGAACAGTATTACTCTGATTTCATCGTGTTTTACTTTCCTCCCACTTACCACTGCATATCGGAATTCCTCTTAGGAAAACCACATGGAGAGCAACAATTACATTATTCTCTTATGAGGTTTATAAGTACTATACTTTGGTTTCCCTAGGAAAACCTACAAATAGGCACTTATCCAATTTGGGTTCTAGTTTGGTATCATCCAAACATTTAGCGTATGCCCAACATTCCCAAATCTTCAGGAATGAGAAACCCAGTTTCTTTCCTGTTCATATCTAATATGAAGTCTGTCTAATAGATTTTCATGGAACATTATTCAAAATAAGTATTGCACTGTTTAATGTGTATCCTCAGAAGGAAATTGGTAGCTCAGAGAGACTCATCATTAACCTTACGATGTCCAACAAATTTCGGTTTCTCTATTCAGACACACTGCTTAATTGAGGTGTTCCGGGAGGAGTCCACTGTGAAAGAATACCATACTCTTTCAAGTAATCTAGAAAATCATATGTTTAAGTATTTTACATTATGGTCCGACCGTAATATTTTTAATACTTTTACTGATCTGTTTTCTTACTTCGTGTCGAAACTCTTTGAATTACTCAAAAGTTTATGACTTGTGTTTCATAAGATACACATAACCGTGACGCGATGCCACATCCGTAAAGGTTACGAAGTATTCATATCCACCTCTAGCCTAGCTAGACATGGGCCCACTTACGTCACCATGAACGAGGGCTAACAGATCGGTGGCACTTATACTTTTACCAAGTAAAAAGTGTTTTAGGCACTTTGCCTAATAAACTAGATTCGTAGACATCATTTGAATTGAATCAAATCCGTCCTAGTATCCACTCTTCGAAAGTGTGGATATACGAGCCTTGTTAATGTGTCCCAGACAACAATGCCACTTTTAAGTCTCAACAGATTTATTCAGTTTGAGCTTTTGTTTGTCATATTATATGTTTGAGATTCATTTATATTCAAAATATAAAGACCATTATTTACATCTAATGTAGATATCTCGATATCATCTTTATAAACAAAAAACACCCGGTGTTTCGGAATATAAAGGTGTACCCGCAACATGTTAAACTAGATATAGAGATAATGTTCCTAGTCAAACTAGATACATTATAACAGTTTCCTAATTTAAGTACATGCCCAAATGGCAGTTCCAAAACTTATGTTTCTACAGCCAAAACAACGACTCTCATCCCGTTTCCAACTCATAGGTCGATCTCATCTGAAGCCAGTCTTCTGCTAATCAGCAGATCCCGCACATCAATACATATATTTATGTACCACATCCAGTATCAAAATCAAATTTTAAACTAACAGTGGAAATATTTATAACAGACATACCTAAAGTCGGAGCCTTGCCCGTCTTCATTTCCTTCATGTCTGCCTTGTCAATACGGCAGTCACGCTTCTAGTGACCCCGTTTGCCACAGTTTAGGCAGACATCTTGGGATATGTCCTTTGTCTTCCCGGAAAACTGTGACGATTTAGCCTTGCCCTTTTCTTCACACCCCCAAAAGCCTTCGGCCAAGCCTTGGCCTTCTGGGATGTCGAAATAAGATGCGCCTTGCGCTTCTTGCCCTTTTGCAAGCTTTGGCTCTGTCTCATTAAGCATAGCTATTAACTCTCCAAGAGTTTTCTTTTTCAATCAGTACTTCTAAGATCTAAAAATAGATCTATGAAGATCCTTCAATTTCATTATCATACTATAAGGATCTAATCCATAGTTCTGACGAAGAAATTAAGGAGTCATTGCGGCAAGCATAATGGATTGAGCACTAAAGTTATCATCACCATGAGTCTTCCAAAGCTCATGCTCCACCATTTGCTCAACTCCGGGCTCAGGCCCAAGATGTCACCCTATCAAATAAAGTAACTTCTCGGCTCCTAGGACTATCCTGAGGTACTATTCCCAATTTGAAAATTGAAGCCGCTTAAAGACATTTTCACCCAGGATTATGTTTTAAACGTTAATCTTTCAGTTATCTTGATTCCAATAGTCCAACTATCCAATCAACGATTTCAGGTACAATCGAATATAATGATCACTATAGTCTAACTATATAATCAACTACTATTTGATTGGTTAAATTCAAATATATTGATTACTATAATCCAATTATATAATCAACTATAAATGAAGTAGTTTGAATACAGTCCAACTGTTTAATTAAAACAACAATTGAATATTAGTCCAACTAATATATATAAATTTTTAATGACGAAAACTAAAATGAGCGCGTATTGACAAATATATAAATGAAATTGCAAATTTAATACTTGCCTCCCACTATTTTTCGGCAACCCTCTAACCCTCTGTGGAGTACTCGGGAAACCTAGTTTCCTAGTGGGCTAGGATGCCGTTAAATAACACACAACCTTGACTTTGGCCAACAAGTTGTATGAAATTTAACTAGGTAGATCTCAAAGATCAATTGGATCTAATCCAATTCCTAGATCCAGTAGGTGGACTTCCAAGTCCAAAACATATATCTAATATATGTAATTATATCCAATATATTTCCTAACCTTTTTCCTCTGAATCAACTAAGCCTTAACTTTGGCACAACAAGCTTCATGATTCTAGTTAAGCGGGACCCATTGACTTTGGAAAGCTTCATAATCGATGTCGATGATGGACAATTATGACCCATAGTGTCACTATTTGTACAGATCATTGTGTTGTTGTACAAATTAACTATGTGACAAATGAGATTGCACTCTTATCATTTGTGATTAGATCACCTAGATGTATAAATGATGAGAGGTCCCTATGATTTGTTCCTGGACGGAGAATGATATGAGACAGTATCTGTCCATGAAGGATAAATCATTAAATATCCCTAGTCAGAGTATTATCGAGATTGGACATCGATAAATACGTAAAAGACTAGTATTACACTTGTGCGTGTTGTGAGGACACAACGACATAGTTCTCGTATATTTGGGTATATGATACTCATGCAAGTGTAATAGGAGGTTGTGTTTTACCGATGGTATGGGAAACAGCTTCGCTCTGGATTAGACCCCCTCGGAATTCCATTGGTAGTATGACTATGTGTCTATGGAAGTCCGAAATCAGGGTAGGTGTATTTGGTCTTAACTTGAGACTTGCACCGCTAATACTTGCGACAATCAATATACTTTGGTTGAGGTCGTCTAGGGCTTTAACCGGTTCTGTGTACGCCAATGCTGGGTATATTGAGAATCGTAGTGTGTTGGGTGTGATGTCAAGACGGAAGTGTCACTCCAGTCATATGGAGATGATGGTCACGTAGGATATGGTACTGGTTCTCTTAAGTACTGCAGTCATCGGGATAATATGACTAGGTCATAGTTATCCGATATAGAGACTAGTTACCAGACATCCGACATGTGTTTCGTACGGGGCATACACAATTCCAGCCTTAGGCCTAGCACGTGATCATCCGATACTGGATCGAAATACGCAATACCATGTATACTACGTCTGATATAAATCGCTTATTCCTGTAAGCATGTTTCCGGAGAATTGGGTAGGCATGGCGCTTTCCTAGAGGCCAACCTTGTCTTGTGAATCGGTGTAAACGTAGTACGAGGTACTCACATGTTCGGATAGTCCGATGACCCGATTTACTGCCAACATATCCGGGGATCTCATGGGTCGCTTCCTAAAGATTCACCGATGACGTATGACTCGCACTTTAATTAATCTGTGATTAATTTAATGAGAGAGAAGAAAATTAATCGGGATTAATTGCGGAGATATTTTATCTGGGATAAAATATCAATTAAAGAGAGAGAGCGGTTAATTTGGAATTATATGATAAAATAATAATTTGATATATTATATGAAATTGGATTTCGACGCGGAATTAAAATAGATTTTAATTCGGGCGAACGAATTAATTAGAATTAATTCGTTAGGGACGTGAATAGTGATTTCGCTAGGCGTAATCGTTATAGTTACGACGCAACGAAAAATTCGTTAATTTGGAATTAGCGAACCCGAGCCCGAGATTATTTGCGAGCACATTCGCATTTCGAATTCGAGTGCGGCACGCAAGTCAAATCAAGCGTCAAATCATTAGTCACATCAAGCGTCAAATCACATGTCACTTTGAGTGAGTGATGTGACATTTGAGAGATTGATGTGAGAGGACTTAAAGCATTTAATGTTTGTTTTTGATGAAATGAAAAAAGGTAAATGATTTATTTATTTTCGAAAATATAAACCTAATACAGTTTTTCTTTTCCTACTCTCTCTCTTCCATTTACGATATTAGGCTTTTTGGAGCAAAAAACCCCTATTCTCTCTCTCGGTCTTGGACCGACTTCTTCCTCTGTTTTTCTGGTTTTGACCGAGCAAAATGGAGAAGAAGTAAAATGATTTTGTTGCAAGATCCAAGTGCTAGCACACTCTAGGAGGCATCCTAAGGTGATAGGGAAGTGAGTTCGTGAGCATGGAAGATTATCAACAAAGCTTGGAGCATTAATGGAGTCCATGGCCGATTCTTCATGGAGGAGATCCACCCACTGCCGTGAGAGCCACTGCTCAGTCCACCACCGAGCAGCCCACTGCCGAGCAAGGAGGAGCAGTTCGTTTTTGTCTTCGGAGCATCCAACCGATCAATGTGAGTTTTTTCCGCACCTCCTTTGATGTGTATTCATATTGTTTCATGCTTAATCTATGATCTTGAGACCCTTAGAGGACTCCAACAATGGTATCTTGAGCTATTGATTGCATGAAATTGATTTTAAGGCTAAAATTGGGCAAAACGAATTTGGGCATTATTTGATGAAATTGGATTGATGAATATGCTTAATTGATGTTTAATTGATGATTGATTAGATCTATTTGAAGAAATTTGGTTTGGAACAAATTTCCTTAATTTGGCTTGTGTTGGCCGAAAATGTGTACCCTAAAATTGTCTTGGATTTTGATTTTTTGATTCATTGGATGAGTTAGAAATCATTAGGGGATATTGTTTTAATGTTTAATTTGGTTCAATTGGATTGAATTTGATTTGGGCATTATTTTCTCCTTGGCCGAGAACTATAGGCATGAAATTGGGTTTGATTTTGGTCAATTATGTTGGACATGATTCATTGATGATAACCATGATTAATTGGACAAATTTGGTGTTTTGGAAATATTGATTTGGGTAATTAATAATGCTATACACTTTAATTTAATTGAATTGAGAAATTGGATTTTGTAATTTAATTAAATTGGGCCTTAAATTGGATTTGGGCTTTTAAAGTTGTTATGGGCTTGTTGGGCTTTGTTGTGACAAAGTGGGTTTAGGCAAAATTGGTTGGATCCAATTAGGCCCAAAACCGCATCCAAAATGCCCAAATGCGACTAATGAACCTTAAAGTTTAATTGGGCCTAATGGGCCTAAATTGATTTCGGCTTATGGGGTAACTCCCGGATTGGATTTGGTTATTCGGTTTGATCCGAGTTGACCAAAAGTCCACGCCTTGAAAAAATTAATTAAAAGCCCATTGGACTTTAATTAAATTAATATTGGATATTAATCGGGCTTTGAGACCCGTAACAATTAAATTCGGAATTTAAGTCGTAAAGGTTTATTTTATATAAGTGTAATATTTATTTGGAATTAAATAGTGAATTAGAATTAAATGCGTATTAAATTGGATTTAATTATGTAATTTAATTTAATTCGGAATTCATACTTTGAGTACGTGTTCGCAAAACGAGTTTGACTCGGACAAAATCAAATCGTTGTTTGAACATTGGATGATCACTAATTATCAGATTAATTAATTTGATTAGATTGATTAATAACATGCTTGTGTGAATACATGGTTGCGATGATGAATAATGTATATCGGGTGGATATTAGTGGGGTGGGCCAATTTTAGAAATTGTAATAAATTTGATTTATTAATTGGACCTACGTGTCCACCCTTATTACCTCATATTTTTTGTATCTTTCTCACCTATTCCCCTCAATGTAAATGAGGTTTCTTTAGAAGTGTAGTGTAATGGGTAGAAGTAAATACATGTGCTAGATGGAGAGAGAAAGAGAGAGATTTGATCTAGGATCATGTAAAATATCCATCCGCATATCATTATTATTTTATACATACGTGCTTTATTATGTGTTTTAGAATGCATGCTTAAGGGTGTATGATGATGAGACCTTAACAAAGATAATAAATTGGTTGCCAATTGCACGCGAAAAACCCTCAAAAAATATTAAGCGTCTTTCCTTCCATTGAGTGATTCTCACTCAAGATCCGAGACAGCATTGGTTTGTTGGCCAAAGTCAAGGCCTTTGTCTGTCGAAGATGTGTTTGAATCACGAAGGCTTTATTCCATGTCAGTGTCTTGTCCAAGTTGTGGTTTGTTGGCCAAAGTCAAGACCACTTCTTGTCCATCGACATTGATTACGAAGCTTTCCATGGTCAATGGGTCGCGCTTGACTGGGATCACTAAGTTTGTTGTGCCAAAGCCAAAGCTTAGTTGATTCAGAGGAAAAAGGTTAGGTAATATATTGGATATATTGGCATATATAAGATATATGTTTCGGACTTGGATGTTCCCCTACCGGATCTAGGAATTCGATTGGATCCAATCGATCTTAGAGATCTACCTAGTTAATTATCATACAATTTGTTGGCCAAAGTCAAGATTGTGTGATATTTAACGGGATCCTAGCCCACTAGGAAACACGGTTTCCCGAGTACTCGACAGAGGGTTAGAGGCTCGCCGAAAATAGTGGGAGGCAAGAATTGAATTCGCAATATTCGTTCAATTACTCACCCCCATACGCGCTCAAACCATATCATTCGTCAATCAATTAAATGTTAGTTGGACTAATATTTAAATTATTGTTTTTTATAATCAGTTGGACTGTATTATAGTTGATTATATAATTGGATTATAGTAATCAATATATTTGAATTAATTAATTTCAATATTACAGTTGATTTTTTAATTGGATTAGAGTAATCAATGTAATTGAGGTTAATTAATTTAAATTATATTTGATTATATAGTTGGACTATAATAATCAATATAATACATAGTACCACAAATCGTTGATTAAATAGTTGGACTATTAGAATCGAGATATAAAATGAAAGATTAGCATTTAAAACATAATCCTAGGGAAAATGTATTTAAATGATTTAATTTTCAAATTGTGAATAAAGTTTCAGGATGGTCCTAGAAAATAATAAGTTATTTTATTTGATAAAATAATATATTAAGCCTAAGCCTGGAGTTAAGCAAATAGTAGAGCATGATCTTTGGAAGATCACGTAATGATAACTTTAGTGCTTAATCCATTATACTTGTCACATAGACTCCTTAATTTCTGAATCAGAACTAAGGATTAGATCCTTAAAGTATGATAAAGAAATTGAAGGATCTTCATAAATCTAATTTTAGATCTTAGAAGTCTAGATTGCAATAAATAATTCTTGGAGAATTAATGGCAACTCTCAAGCAGAAAAGTCAAAGTTTGCAATTAGGCAAGTAGCGTAAAGCGCACCTTACTTCGATATTCTAGAAGGCCAATGCTTGGCCAAAGGCTTCTGGAGTGTTGAAACAGGCAAAGGCAAAATCATTATAATCTTCTAGGAAGATAAAAAGACATATCCCAAGAAGGAATTGAAGACGAGCAAGGCTCTGACTTCAAATGTGATTATCATAAATATATTAATTACTGGTATTTAAAATTGGATTTTAGATACTTAGTGTGATATATATATATATATATTGATGTTCATAATCTGTTATGAACATGATATTGACTTCTATTGAGATTTATCTACGAAATGGAAACGGGACGAAAGTCGCTGTTTTAACCGTATATATCTAACTTAGGAACTACCCTCGGGTAGTACCTAAATTGGAAACTGTTATAATGTAACTAGTTTGACTAGAAACATTATCTTTATATCAGTGTTTAATCCGTTGCGGATTGAACCTTTATATTTTAGAACACTAAAGTGTTTCATCATATAAAGATGATATTAAGATAAACACATTATATGTGAATAACAGTATTTATATTTTGAATATAAATTAAATCTCAAACATATAACATGATAAACAAATAGCTCGAACTGATTTGATCAGGGAGAAACTTAATAGTGGCAATGTTGTCTGGGACACATTAAACAAGAATCGTATATCCGCACTTTTGAAGAGCGGGTACCAGGACTGATTTGATTCCAATCAAATAAAGTCTACGAATCTAATTTATTGGGCAATATGCCTAAAACACTATTTACTTGGTAAAAGTGTAAAGGCCACCGATCTGATAGCCCTAGTTCATAGTGAAGCAAGTGGGCCCATGTCTAGCTAGGCTAGAGGTGGATATGAATATTTCGTGACCTATACGGTGTGGCATCGCGTAATGGTTATGTGTTTCTTTTGAAGAACACAAATCGTAAACTTTTACAATTTCGACACGAAATAGACATACAGATCGGCTAAAGTATTAAACCGTCACGGTAAGACCGTAATGGAAAATACTTAAGCAATAAGTTTCTAGTATACTTGAAAGAGTAAGGTATTCTTTCAATGAGGACTCCTCCAGGAACACGTCAGTTTGACGGTGTGTCCGAACGTCTTAACCGAATTATGTTAGACATGAAAGGTTAATCATGAGTCGCTCTGAGCTACCATTTCCTTCAACGGATACGCATTAACAGTGCAGAACTTATTTTGAATAAGGTTCCATAATAATCTGTTTGACAGACTTCATATTAGATATGAACAGGAACGAAACCGGGTTTCTCATTCCTAATGATTTGGGAATGCTAGGCATATGTTTGGATGATACCGAACTAAAACCCAAATTGGATAAGTGCCAATTGTAGGTTATCCTAGGGATACCAAAGTATAGTACTTATACAACTCACAAGAGAACATTAGATTGTTGCTCGCCATATGGTTTTCCTAAGAGGAATACCGATATGCAGTGGTAAGTGGGAGGACAATAAAACTCGATGAAAATCAGAGTAATACTGTTCCAGGCACCGAATCCTATTGGAACACAAATAGTTCATCAAGGATGAAACTATACCATTAATATTCATATACACAAGAACCGCGTATGTCGGAGAGAGTCAGAAAAACAACCTGGGGTATGGGTTTCTTATCTCACCTCATAAAGATGTCTATCTTATTGAGGTATACCAACTGACTACGTATGAGGAAGTGATACAAGGTATCGACTCCCTATTATGACAAAGTGTCATGAGTCCGAAATGGATTCCATGTATATCAACATGTTTGGATACTAGTTGATATACCGCAAGGCATTGTGCCTAATGGTACTATAAGTCTTCAAGGAAGACGTACATGGAAGGCAACATACTAACGTATAAAGCTAGGCTTTTAGCAGAAAGGTATCGTTATCAACATTGTGTTGATTACGATTCAACCTTTTACCTATTGCCACGGTAAATCCATTTGGATAATGCTTGCTAATGTTGCATGTTTCATTTATGAAATATGACAGCTGGAACGGGAAAATCGCTTTCCTGAAAAGGAAACCTTTTGGAGGATGTTTATAACATCCTGTCGGTTTTGTCGTACCAAAACTAGCAAACAAGGTTTGCAGGTTGTTCGATCCATGTTTGGATTGAAGCAAACATAGGTTCTAGGAATTTTCGCTTTGATGTAATCATAATAGTTTATTATTTAATTCAAAACGAAATGATTCTTGTGTATATAAGGAGGTTAGTGGGAGCGCACTGACAGTGGCTGTCCAATAAAATAATGATAATATGTCATTTCTTGGAAATGATATTCCCATAAAATAACTATCGGTGAAAGCTTGGCTTTCGAAAACTCTCCGTGGAATCGTACATTGAAAAATGTATGCGACCTGGTGTCTCATACGCTTTGAGCATATGGATTCACAAACAGGCCAATCCGAGTGATAGTCACTGGATTAAAGTTAAGAACGTCCGTTAGTATCTTAGAGAACTAAGGATGCTGTCTTAAACTATGGAGAAAGAGAGCTTGAAGTGACTGGGATCACTGTAGCAAGTTTCCTAAAACTGATAAAGACGACTGAAAGTCGCAATCGGTACTATACAGTTTGAATAACAATACTGTGAGCTTGAAATCTTCCAAGCAAGATACTGCTGCCGAATAAACAAAAAATACGGGTTATTGCTGCAGCTGAGGCAGCAATAGAAGTCTTCTGGGTCGATAAACAAAAATAATTATATTAGATATAATTCTGTTAGCAGCTGAGCTAGGCTCGAGCACAGGCTAAAGAATTAATGGTCTCATCAACGATCTAAATAAATACTTCGATATTCATCTGATTTGTTCGGATCATACATCGTGGCGATGTGATGATCGAATAAATCGCATCAGACGATAGTCATGGAAATCCGCTGACGAAAGCCTTTTCTCAGCAATTTGAGCCAACCGTACATAGTTCGGGTGTCAAGCACTCGAGTGACTGGCTATAGGCCAAGTGGGAGATTGTTGGATAATTATGACCCATAGCGTCACTATTTGTACAGATCATTGTGTTGTTGTACAAATTAACTATGTGACAAAAGAGATTGCACTCTTATCATTTGTGATTAGATCACCTAGATGTATAAATGATGAGAGGTCCCTATGATTTGTTCCAGGACGGAGAATGATATGAGACAATATCTGTCCACGAAGGATAAATCATTAAATATCCCTAGTCAGAGTATTATCGAGATTGGACATCGATAAAAACGTAAAAGACTAGTATTACACTTGTGTGTGTTGTGAGGACACAACAACATAGTTCTCGTATATTTGGGTATAGGATACTCATGCAAGTGTAATAGGAGGTTGTGTGTTTTACCGATGGTACAGGAAACAGCTTCGCTCTGGATTAGACCCCCTCAGAATTCCATTGGTAGTATGACTATGTGTCTATGGAAGTCCGAAATCAGGGTAGGTGTATTTGGTCTTAACTTGAGACTTGCACCGCTAATATTTGCGACAATCAATATAATTTGGTTGAGGTCGTCCAGGGCTTTAACCGGTTATGTGTACGCCAATGCTAGGTATATTGAGAATCGTAGTGTGTTGGGTGTGATGTCAAGACGGAAGTGTCACTCCAGTCATATAACTAATTAAATATCCCTATGGTACTGGTTCTCTTAAGTACTGCAGTCATCGGGATAATATGACTAGGTCATAGTTATCCGATATAGAGACTAGTTACCAGACATCCGACATGTGCTTCGTACGGGGCAGACACAATTCCAGCCCCAGGCCTAGCAAGTGATCATCCGATACTGGATCGAAATACGCAATACCAATGACCGGCGTAAACACACACGTAAAACGCAAGCGCACGTATCGTTCAAGTAGTATAAAAATATCGATCCCACGAGGACTTAATATCTAATCTATTAATTTTATGAGGTCAAATGATTACTAGTATCTAACAGGTTGATTGATTGATTTGAAATGGTGACGATTCTAAATTTAAAAGCAAGTAAATAAAATTGTCGAAAATAGGTTTTAAGAAAATTCAATATTAAAAACTATCTAGGGTTGTGATTTCTTCCAATATCATTTTAAAGATGAAGTGGTTATCTTAAAGTTGGGTAATATATTGATTTATTAACCTGGAACACTAAATTATGTGTAAGCCTCTGTCGATGGTCAGACACAAATACCCAGTTTAACCCAATTGAACCATATGTCTATGTCAACCAAATTATATGGATTCATTAAGTTTAAGTTCCAATTCTGGCTACCCCCGCACGACAGGTATATTCCTATCCTGTAAGGAAATATATTAAAGGGTTATCTATCCTCAAGGAAGATCGTGGGCTATTGAGTCTAAGGCTGAAACCTAAAATCCCTATGTCTAGTTCATTTTGATTTACCAGATCAATTTTATTAATGGCCAGTTAATGAAAAAGCATTAAGATTAAGACTCAATAAATAAATCTTTATAATACCCAAACTATAATCTAACCCCTTATAAAACGGTGATATTAAAAGTCATCACAACCCCAGATAACTAATTTAGTTACAACACATAAATAGGGCTAGTAAAAACTTGAAAATAAAAGACATAAAATAAAAATACAGTAAAGTAAATACTGAAAAGTAAATTACAATAAAATGAAATGCTAAGTAAAAGGAATTACTTTTACTACTACTAATTTAGATATCTCCCATAATATAATATATAAACTTGTGATAACATTACCAACCAGCCATATAGGCGGTATCCTGATTAAGTCAAATTAAGTCCAACCAACCATTAAGGGTAGTAAAAAGATTTGTCCATGAACCTGCCATATAGGCGGTAAGAAAGTTTAATTACCAACCGACCAATCTGGCGGTATCATTTTTAAGTCAATTTTAAATAGTGAATATATTATATTTAAGGGAGATTAATCTAAATAGCAATAGTAAAAGAATTACCTTTCACCCTAGCTGGGGAAGTTACCTCCTCATGGTAAATAGTAAAAACTGTAAAAAGTAAAAAACAAGTAAATTACTATTATTACAAAACGTAATTAAAATTAATTACAAAACTAAAAAAACTAAAAAAACTAATAATTAAAAAGAAAGTAGAGAGATAAACTCTCTCTTTACATCAAAGAGATGAGAGAGAGTGGTACAACTAAAACTGAAATTTGAAGCTCTATTTATAGGCCCTGGTAGGCTTCCAGCCTCGCGACGCCAAGGCCTTTGGCGTCGCTATGCCAGCTTCTGTCGACGTGGCACGCTCTGGTTCGTCGGTTTGCAGATTCTGGATAAGCTGATAAGGTGACACGTAGCAGAGTGGTTGGGCTTCAATTATTGTGACACGTGGCGGCTTCTGATTGGTCGAAGAGATTCTTATCCGCCACGTGTCAGATAAGGATTAGATACTCAATGATTGATGCTGACGTGGCGGTGACGTGGCAGTGACGTGGCGACAAGTGAGAAAGAGACTGTTGGCACCGTAGGATTGCGACACGTGGCACTTCCTGATTGGCTGATGATGACGTGGCGGTGAGGTGGCAGTTTGACTTGGTCAACCCGGTGATGTGGCTGATGACGTGGCAATGACGTGGAGTGACACGTGGCATACGTGGCGATGATGACTGTCGGCACCGTAGGATGCTGACACATGTCACGGCGCATGTTAGCAGATTGGCTGTGATGGTGACACGTGGCTCGGCGCACGTTAGTAAAGTCAAACTTTTTCAGATTCTGATTTGTGGACCCGTCGCATGTTAGCACTGTTCGGCGCATGTTAGACGCCGCGACGCTGAAGGTCTTGGCGTCGCGACGCGGGAATTTACCAAAATGCCCTTTTCGTCTAATTTTCACTATTTTGGCCCAAATCACCTCCAGAATGTCCTGAAACTTTATTTATCTACAAAATAACACAAAACACATCAAAACTTTCACAAAACTCAAGAAACTATACAAAATAATTGGTTAAATGAGTGGGAAATAGTGATATAAATACCACTCATCACACCCCCAAACCTAACATTTTGCTAGTCCTCGAGCAAAACATAGAGTAAAATAACATAAATAAATTAACTAAGCCACTTTCGTAGGGATCACGGTTGCATTTAGCATATGCAACAAGCCTTTAACCCCTAGGTGTCCCTAGTGGACGAGTTGTAGTCTCGTGAGGGTTTACAGCAATGATACCCACAAACATTTTACAAAAGTAAACAGGTAATAAAACTAATGCACACAAAAGCAAAAAGACAAGCGAAAAGAGAATAAAGAAGTTAGTGACTAATCAGGTGAAACTTATACTCCAAGTTACTAGTTGTTTTGTTTTATTCTAAATTACTGAATAAGTAAATTCTCCGAGTATTTTTACCATTCTTCATATATATAGCCAACAAAATATTAAACAACTTATTTTTGCCCACAACAGTCATAAGTGCAGTTGATAAGAGAGTAATATTTTTGTCCTAAAGTTCTATCAGATTTCACACCTTTTTGGAGCAATGGAATAATTTTTCTCATTTTTCTGATTTTTTTCTTTGATTTTATTTTATTTATATACAATATCTTCCGTCTATGTAGCGAGTGTTGGGTCGGTGACTCCCAAACCAGTTGGCTTTAGGGCACCAGGTGTTAAGACACCCCTACGGACGTTAATTACTCAGACTTCAGATATATATTTTTGCAGCATCTTCAATCCATGTAACGAGTTTGGGCCAATGACTCCCAAACCAGTTGGCTTTAGGGCACTAGGTGTTAAAACACCCTTACAGACTTAATAACTCGGATCTCAGATATATTTTTTTTTTTTACTCCATTGTTTTTTTGAGATGTTTCCTCCAATTAAACTAGAGCAATGAATATTACAAACTTTTCAATTTTAGCTCATGTCCGTATGTTACTATATATGTTGATAATATCTGTCAACTGAGCATATGAAGATCCATTTTAGTCCGTTTTAAGGAGAATTCACAAATTAAATAATTCAAAATGAAATAAAAAAAAATTAACTTGTTTCGAAATAGGTTTGAGATACGTCTTAGGAGTGTAAACTCCTTACTCAGCTATCTCTTACCAATTTCACCTTTTTAGTCAAAATAAAAACAAACAAAACACAAAATATTTTTGTAATTTTTGAAAATTTTCAACTTTTTTTGTATTTTTTTCTCAAAAATTTTGGACTAAAAATAAAAATAACACACAAACTAAAAATAAGGTATTGATCAACTAATTCCCTCCCCCAAACCTAAATGAGACATTGTCCCCAATGTCTTAAACAGTAGAAGAATAGTTTAGAAGATAATATCTGGTTAGCTGAAATTCTACAAGAAATTAAAGGTTAAGATCCAGATTAATCCTACGCCTCTTACCACGATCGTCCTCGGACCAATTTATCTTTGAAAGGATAGGGTCAACTCGTGGTTCATAGGCTATGAGTTGGTCTATTAGATCCGGAGCAGTTCTGCAGTCAGTAAAGAGGAGTTCTTTCAAAGGTTTCGACACAAACCCACTTTCTCCGAGCATCATCAAGAAACACACAAAGAAAATCATAAAATCCATCAACGTTGAGCAGTCCAATTGGTTTCTGGTGTATGTTCAGGTTCGCCCAAGATAGCACTATAAAAATTTCCTCCAATGTACCCAAGCCACATGGCAAAGCAATAAAAGCATCAGCACGGTTAATCATTTCTACCAAACGTTCAGACATACCTGGCATGATCAGTTCCTCTCCATTTGATGGTTCAATAAGATTTTCCACTGCCAAGGGTTTTGGGATGATTCCCAAAACGTGACTGCCTCCTTCCTGTACAGCCTTTGAAACGATCCCCATTAGTCCAAGATTGCCTCCGCCATATATTAAGTGCATATTCCTTGCAGCTAAGACTCGACCCAATTCCTGTGCTGCTTCTACGTATTGTGGTTTAGTTCCAACACTACTACCGCAAAACACACAGATGTTTTCAACTCGTCTTCTTGAAGTGGCTTCCATTTTTATATGTATTTCTTTCTCAACTCTGGATGCCTTCAAAAGTGCAATGACGGGCTGAATTTATAGTACCTGAAAAGGGTGAGTAAAAATAGCACAAGTATTTTCAGAGGACGATAGTAGCGAAATAATATCGTGATAGTAAAAAAAAAGTCTGGATCCTGTCGGAGAAAATTAAAAGAAAACAACAAAGCAAATCACAATTATTAAGAAAAGACAAAGAGATATAATATTTACAAGAAAAGTAACGCCTTGATTGATGTCTATGTGTCAGGGACAAGCTTCCCATCCAATTTTCTTATAAATTGGCAAACAGGTCTTTTTGAGTCAGATTCCCGAGACTTAACAGTTGTCTTTCCTTTTGGAATTGTGCATATAACATGAGAATTTCATGATACACACATCCACTGGGATGCGTCTCAAGATTTTTAGATATGTCATCCAAAGACTCCTTACTCAAGCCATCCCTAATGAAGTTAATCTTATCTTCGCGGTTATCATACACCATTCCTGCCAATCGGACCCGTGCTTCAATTAACCAACGAATGTCAGTAGAAATACCTTTGATCATCAGTAGTCTCATCCGTTCTAAGCGAGCTTTGTAAACTTTCATCATAGATTTTTGAGGGAGAGAAGGAAATTGCTTGTGAAGATTTGTGAGAGCATCTTCCATCTTGAAATGACTAAACCTGCAAAAATTAAACACACAAAAATAAAACACACCAAATCACAATATATACACAAATTGCATGGGTTGCCTCCCTGCTAGCGCTAAGTTTAAAGTCGTCAGCCAGACTTGACTTCTCGAATGTTAAGCTGGATCTGAAAGTGTAACAATTTCTTTTTGTCGCTCAAATGATTCTCCCCAGTAGTGCTTAACATGCTTGTTTTTAACCTTGAAAGTTTTGTTAGCGTCAGGATCATGTATCTCAACGGCTCTATTTGGTAAAACTTTGGTGAACACAAATGGACCTGACCACCGTGATTTTGGCTTCCATGGGAAGAATTTCACCCTTGATTTGTTTAGCAGTACCTTCTGCCCCGGTTCCAGTTGTATGCGCACTAACTTCTCATCATGTCTTTTCTTGCCCTTTTCTTTGTACAATTTGGCATCATCAAAAGGCTTATTGTGAAATTCCTCCAATTCGTTCAGCTGGTGGTGGAACTTTTTCTCTTCTGTTGCTTGTAGTGCAAGAATTGGCTCTTTCAGTGCAAAAGATGCTTTATCTTTAGGCCTTTACAGGGAATTGACATGTTTTAGTTTTGTCAGTAGAACTTTACATTGCATTAAAGTTCTGAATGGTACTGTGTATCACATCGAATTTGAAACATTCCTCCTTCTTTTCATCATCTGGGAAATTCATGGTCTTGAAAACATTGAATGTTACTTCTTGGTCATGTACCCTCATGGTTAATTCTCCTTTTTGTACATCAATAATGGTTCAACCTGTAGCCAAGAATGGTCTCCCAAGGATGATTGACACGTCTGCATCTTCCTCCATATCAAGGACAATAAAATCTGTTGGGAAAATAAATTTGTCAACCTTGACCAACACATCCTCAACTACGCCTCTTGGAAATACGAGCGTTCTATCAGCAAGTTGCAGTGAGACTGAAGTTGGCATTGTTTCTCCAATCTGTAATTTCCTGAAAATAGAAAAAGGCATGAAGTTAACACTCGCACCTAAATCACACAAAGCCTTACCAAAGTTATGTTCTCCTATGACACAAGGAACAGTGAAACTGCCAGGATCTTTCAACTTCGGGGGAAGTTTCCTTTGAATGATGGCACTGCATTCTTCTGTTAATGCTACTGTCTCGTAATCTCCTAATCTCCGTTTTCGTGAAAGAATATCTTTCATGAATTTAGCATAGGTGGGCATTTGTTCCAACGCTTCTGCAAATGGAATGTTGATATGCAGCTTTTTGAAGATCTCCAGGAATCGAGAAAA
>SKCR01017734.1:0-72539 GCA_019454045.1 Zanthoxylum bungeanum
CAGTATCGGATGCACGTGCAAGACCTGGGCTAGAATAGTGTCTGCCCCGTACGAAGCACACATCGGATATCAAACAACTAGTCTCTTTGAATCGGATAATCATGACCTTGTCATATTATCCCGATGGTTGCAACACAATAGAGAACTAGTTCTGAATCCCTACGTGATCATCATCTCCATATGTCTGAAGTGATACTTCTGTCTTGACATCACATCCAATACACTACGATTCTCAATAAACCCAGTAGAGGCATACATAGAACCTGTTAAAGCCCTGGACGACCAAAAAAACAAAGTTTATCGATTGTCGCAAGTACTAGCGATGCAAGTCTCAGGTTAAGACCAAATACACCTACCCTGAAGCGGACTCCCATAGACACATACATACTACCAATGGGATTCCGTGGGGTCTATCCAGAGCGAAGCTGATTTCCGTACCATCGGTAAACACAACCTCCTATCGCACTTACATAAGTATCCAATACTTAAATATATGAGAACTATGTCGTTATGCCCTCACAACGCGCACAAGTGCAATACTAGTCTATTCCGCATTATCGATGTCCAATCTCGACAATACTACGACTAGAGATATTTAATGATTAAACCATTTATTGATTGATACTGTCTCATATCATCTCAATTCGGAACTAATCATAAGGACTTTTACCATTTATATATCAAAGTAAATAAATTACAAAACGGTAAAAGGCAATTTCATTACTACATAGTTAATTTTGTACAAAAACACAATGTCTTTTACAAACAGTGACGCTATGGGTCATAACTTCCAACAGTCATGTCACTTGAAAGAAGTGGAAGGATGACATCGAGAACATATTCAGTATGTTAGACTTGACCGATTAAGAGAATGATAAGTTTATTGCTTTTTATGAGAGAGGTGAAGCTGAGACCTAATGGAAACACACTGAGACGACACTGACATATAGATTGAGATCACCAGATTATTGGAGAACTAATGGACTTAGAAGACCTCAGTATATCACGTGAGATATGTTCAAGGAAGCCTTCAATGAGAAATTCCCTTATGCCTATTGCAGTGAGCAGCGTTGTCAGTTCAAGTATATTATTCAGGGACCAGCAAAGACAATAATGGATTCAGGTACGGGTAGAGACTGTAATGAAGTATGAGTGACAGATGATCTCATTGTCTCGCTATTATCCAGAGTTAATACGACGTGAGGAAGACAAATGCAAGAAATTGAAGGGTGGACTGAGACAGAAGATTAGATCGAGGATCTCGATTTTGTGGAAGTTGTCATACACCGTACTGATTGACAGGGCTATGATTGCATAAAGTGAAATCAAAATCGAGAGAATTTTTCAGGAGACCAAAAGAGAAGGCGAGATGAAATATCTTAGGGGAGATAGGGTAAATCCAATAACACACACACCGTATCTATCGCAGCAGAGTCATAATAGGATACCACCCAGAGGTACTCAGAGTGCACTTTTTGGATGACATTTCGTGGGAGTCAGACTGAATGGCAGCCATAGTGGAGTCACAGTACCGTCAGTTGATGAGAGTGCTGTGACTATAGTATCTTGAGCTATTCTCTCACGTCGGTGCTAGAAATGTGATTAGGAGGGTCATATCAACATACAAATGTAGCATAGGAAAGAAATGTTTCAAATGTCATCAGTTTTTGTCTTATTTTATTAAAAAAACAAAAAACGAAAATGCAAGCACAATCACATGAAAAAAAAAAGATAGGATTTTATTTGTCACTGAAAGCAAGTAGTTAATAAGTTTATTGATAATATTATGGAGCTTCGGTAAATTTCCGATTTACATGATTATTGAAAATCTCATTTTCTCCAAAGATCTCTCAGTTAGTCAATTTTTATATCCGTTGATTGAATGGAACGAATATGGATATGACATCCTATAATCATATCGGGTTCATTATCATAAAAAATAAAAATCACATTATATATTGAAAATTTTATATATATATATATATTTATATAATTTAACTCCGTAAGATCACTTTTAATCTTATATAAAATAATGAATAGTTGAGAGATTATTTTGACGTTTTATCAAAGATTTATGATGGTTTCACTGCATTCGAAGTTTAGGAAAAAGGGCATGCTAGCTTGTTTTTAACCCAATTTCTTAAAAAAAAAAAAAAAAAAAAATTAAAACAATCCACATGAAGTTCAAGAAAACAAACACATTGAAAAAAATTCAAAAAGGCTGCTTTCCTTTATTTATTGAGAGTCTAGCTGAGCTATCACTCTGGCTACACAATATCCCGAGCTGGGATTTTATTTTTTACAACTGAAAGCAGTTTATAAGTTTATTAATTACTCCATATTATGGAGCTCCAGCAATCTTCCGGCTTACATGATCATTGGAAACCTCTTTTTTTCCTGAAGAATCAAAAGTTTCATCCTCAGGAGTATAAGTAGTTAACTTAATGTTATCGTTGGAAGGATCGTCAAGAACTAAAACAAATGCAACGACTGCCGTCGACATGTTGTGAATATGTAGTAGCATCGGATGCGAACTTCCAGCATAAATGATAGTTTCCATCATCCCAAATCGTCATAATGAGATAACTTGCAAACCTTCCATCAGGTAACTTCCCTACATAATGAACTTCAACTGGATATTTCGAATTCCCAAGCCACATAGCTCCCAACTCCTCTTCCTTTCCATCAAGAATATACTCTTTATCACCTGTATTATCCTTGTTATTCACCTTTGTAACACCAGGCCACCAATTAGAAACCACCTGTCTCAAATTCAGCACCATCGATACTACAGGTGAAAGCAATTGCTGGCCAAAGAAAGAAAAGTAAGATGATATATGTATTGTGTATATGCCTTTTGGTTCCTTCCTTTATATAGCCAAAATGAAAAGGGTATCACCATTGGCCACTTAAAAGCAAAACAAAAGGTTCTTTATTCACCAAACCAAAAATTGTTTTCCGAAAAAATAAAGGAACTTCGTTACAGTAGGAACCTGTAGTTTTTCTCTCTCCTCTGTGTTTTATTTTTGTTCATAGTCAAGTTTGTTAAAAAATACTTTATTAACCCAGGAAACTTCCTTTTTTCACACATTTGGTATCAAGTTGTTTAATATTTCTATTATGTTCTATGAAGTTATTCAACTTATATTCAATTTAATTATCATGATTATTTTAATGGTGAAATATTGTGACTTAAATCTAATTTTAAAATCCATTCATTGATTTAAATGGATGAACTAATAACATCATTAAATTTATTTTGACTTTGAATATTTACTATGAAATTAACTTAAATCAATAACTATAAATTAATAGCTAGCGTTAAATGTGTGAAAAAAAAAAATTGTAGTTAAATATTACATCATTATTTTAGAGTGGAGTTTTTGGCACTCCATTAAAAGTCTAATTAATTTTTCTTTTGCAACTAACCAGAATAAATGCTAAATTCATTTCTAAATGACGAGGATACTTGGAGGTGGAGGACTTGGTCCATCTGTGACAATATGTGATTGGTTGGCTCTTGTTATTGTCTATGCAAATTAGATAAAGTAGATATTGCATGTAGTAAATGATCGAAAGCTGAGAGCTTTCGAGATTTAGACTGAAAGGAAGGAACAAGCACTGCAAAAAGAGTATTTTGTAGAAATTAAGGATAAAGAGTATTTTAAGAATAAAATTTTACTATAAAAGAGTGACTTTAGAATTTTAATGGTGTGACAAGCTCAACTATTTTTTAATATGAAATATAAAAATCGCCATTCCACATTCGATGTACTGTCATCAACATTTTTCCAACATTATATTTAATTTATTCGGTAGGTGGCAGGCACGATGAATATCTTCACATCTAGAAGAATGGATCTAATTAAATTAACAAATAGCTTATTATTTATTACTAGTATTAATGTTCTATGAAGTTGCCATAATCATGTCTGGTAGTTGAGTTTTGCCATAAAATTCTACTATTAATGCTTTAAACCTTATATTATATTTTTTGGTACAAGAGAAGGGTATACCGGTCCCTTACTGGTGTCCATACCGGTGTGATGCTCGCCTTACATGATCATTGGAAACCGGTACGGACCATACCGCGTCCATACCGGTACCATACCGGTGAACCTAAGAATGCATACTCACTGGAACCGGCACAAATCAAACCGGTTTCCATATCGGTCTCATACCGGTGAGCCCAACAACTAGTTCCTTTACTGGACCGGCATGACACAAACCGGTCATCATACCAGTCAAGCCCTTCACATTACACACTCACTAGAACTGGCAGGACGCATACCGGTCACCATACCGGGTTACCATAACCGGCCTAACAGATCTATTTTCAGCGGTAATATAGCTGTTAATACCCTTACTATGCCAAACGCCGCATACCGATGTCTGGAGACCAGCATACCGCTCCCAGACAGCAAGTTGGGGCTTGTCTTGCATTTTACTAATAAATTATGCCCCAATTCATTTTTTGCTTCGTGAGAGACTTAATAGAGAACCTTCATAATTTTACTAGAGCAAAACAAGAGTGTTCTTCAATCTTCATAATCATATACCTCATACATCAAGCTCCCACAGTACACCTTCATATACATTTGTAGTGAGCTTAGATCACTTGGGTACCAACCCACACAATCTTCTTTATCTTTGGTGAGTGCCCAAGTGTGTTTTACAACTTCATATTTAAAACATTTGTGGTTTGTGAATCTCATTGCTTGGGTAATTAGTAAATGTTCATAAAGTGCGCCTACGAAGAAAAACTCATTATAAAAGTTTGGAGTGCACCTTGTGTAAAATTCTTGGTTGCGAGTGAGCCACGGGAAAAAACTCGGTTGATAGTGAAAAGATTCAAGCGCGGCTTGGGAAGTGGACGTAGGCATTGTTGGTCGAACCACTATAATTCTCGGTGTCGTTTTCTCTATCCCTTTAACTATTTACTTATTGCAAGTTTTATTTATTACATGCTTTTTAATTAGAAACTTGCATATAGGTTATTTATTCCAATAGAGAAAATTGATATCAAGCTTAATTGGTAAATTAAAACAAAATCGGTAATATTTTTAATTCCGTATATTTTAGCCGTAATCCAATTCAACCCCCCTTGGGTATAGAGTTGGTTTGTCGGTATTGCTTGTAGGGTATTTCAATAGTATCAGGGTGAGGTTTTCTCTACAAGACTTAATCGTTCGAGAATATATCATGGCTTCTACAAGCAACTCATCAAATCTTGTGAAGGATTTTTAATAATTTGACCTCCATTTTACACCGGAACCAATTACAATATTGAAAAATGAGGATGTTGAATTACCTTCTGCCGTTGATCCGTAATTCTACTTGGTAATTATGAGGTGCAAAAGGGACGACGAAGAAGGATAACAATAGTGTTGAGATTCCAAAGCCAAATCTAGAATGAGATAATGAGGATTTAAAACAAACCTCACAAAATGCTAAGGCATTCAACCAACTCCTTTGTGCTAATCGGAGTCAATAAGCAAGCTTTCGGAGTGTGGAAATGTATATGATTTATGGAAGTCTATGGAAATAGTCAATTAGGGAACAAGCCAAATGAAGGAATTAAAAATCAATTGGTTAATGTGCGAATTAGACAACTTCAAGATGGAATCTGGGGAAGAAATTGGTCACATGATTTCAAGATTTACAATCATCATAAGTCATTTGGGCGCCTTGGGGAAAATCATTAGACCAACGGATCAAGTAAAGAAAATCCTTAGATCACTCCCTAAGGATATATAAGCCACATCTCCTCCATTAGAGAAGCAAACGACATGAACACTTTAAAGCTAGATGATTTGGTCGAAAATTACTTGAATATGAATTGGAGATCAAAATGGATCAAAAGGAGGAAGATGAGAAAAGAACAAGAAAGAATCTGCCTTGAAAGCAAAAAGAAGAGATGATGCTAGCACAAATGAAGATGATAGTGATGATGAGTTGGCAATAATAACCAATAAAGTCAATAAGCTTCTAAAATCCGTAAAGCTTAAGGGAAAATCAAAAGCGGATGATAAGAAAGAAGAAAAATGGCCACGGAAGCACAAAAAAATTATTTGTTATGAGTGTGATAAGTCGGGTCATATAGCTACCAATTGCTTATTGAGAAAATTCAAAGGAAAATCCAAGAAAAAAACATTGAAAGCTACTTCAACTTGGAGTGATAGTGACTCAAACTCATCCGAGGAGGAAGAGATCAATGAAAGAACAAATCTAGCATTCATGGCTATTGAGGATGAAGATTTCTTCTTTGAAAAATGAAGAAGAAAAGGTACACAAATCTCAAGAATACAATGGTTTACTTGATGCTTTTAATGGCTTGAATGAGTTGTGTGATATGCTTAAAAATAAATATAAATTGATAAAATGAGCATGTATTGGTTAAAAATGAGCATTCTACACTTAAAATTGAACATGCAACTTGTATGGATAAAATTCATGTTTTAGATAATGATATTATATGCTTAAAGGCCAAACATGAAAAAAAAATAGCATGTTTAAATGTTGAAAATGCATGTTTAAGAGATAAGAAGCTAGAACTATAAAAAGAGAATATCTAATATGCCATCTAGTTCAAAAACATGTGATTGCGAATCTATTTTTAATGAAAATGTTGTGAAAATAGTGTATTCAAGTTGTTGATGTGATCCGTCATGATTGTGGACTCACTCATTCAAAAAGTGTAAAGTCTCATCTTAAGAAGATCTTGTTGTGTAGTGACTTAACCTCGTACAATTTGATAAGTGTATCCCAAATCTCTTTTGCAATCTTTTCTCTACAATACTAGATAACACAGAATCTGATAAGGCTAGATGCAAATTGCTTATAACGTTGTCATCCATATCCTTTCATTTTTCATCAGTCATTCTATCCGGTGTCTCTTCAATTGCCGTCAAGCAATTATTTTTCTCAAGGTTGCTTTTAGGGAAAAGTTACTCTCATTGAACTTCTCAATTTCGAACTTTCCTGCCATGTTTCTGATGACGATTAACTTCTCACTTGAATCGATTTTTACTGTTTCATCATGATATTACCGTATATGTGAATAGTATCGTATATGTGAATAGTATCATATATATGAATAGTACCATATATGTGAACAGTATTGTATATGTGAATAGTAGTATACCGTATATGTGAATAATCTCTGTGAACAGTAACTCTGAACCTGAAGCGCTGATACCATTATTAGGAAATCGTGGGCTAAAACTAGCACGCAAATGAGTGAAATTGAGAATAATTGTTAGTTCAGAAGGCTTGTACAATAATAATTAGGAAGCTTAGCCTACTATAAATATTAACAATAAAATAAAGTAATGAGACACATATTTAACATGGTAAAACCTTCAATATGAGAGAAACATCCACGGGCAAAGTAGAAGGATTTCACTATAGTTGAAATAATTTTACAATTTCTCTTTAAACACAAGGAGTAAATAATCTCACACTCTCTTAGAATATGATAATTACAACTCCCTCACAAACTCTCATGAAGAATTATATTTTCTCTCTTAGAATACAGATGATTTGGTTAAGAATTAGATTGAAAAAATAATGAAATGAAACTTCTATTTACAAACATGAGATTCACTTTATAAATAATAAATTTTATTTTTTTTATTATTATTTTTTATTATTATTTTTTTTAGTATGTGTGAAACGCACCCCATTTTTCCAGTAATTTAGGAAAATTGCTTTTCCCCTGACAGTCCTTTTGTCCACTTATAAAATAACTTACTATCCTTCCTTTTTTTTAATGAATTATTTTTTTAATTTAATCGTTTTTATTTTTTAATTTATTATTTATTTTTATTTTAATTCTTTTAATTTTTACCCCCATTTATTTTTTCTTTATATTTATATTCTTCTTTTTCTCTTTTTACTTATTAATAAATCTTATATATATATATATATATATATATATTTTTTTTTTTGTATTTCTTTATTTATTTAATTTTCTTTTATTTCTTTATTAATTTATTTAAACACTACTTATTTATAATAGAAAATGTCTCTTTTATGTTAGTAATAATTTTTGATTTGTGACTAAAATGATAATATGTATAGCTGACAAATAAATATTTTTTCAAATAAAAGTCTCTTAAACCAATTTTGACTTTGCCATAATAAGAGAAAAATACTCAAAAAAAAAACATAAAATATATAAAAAACATAAATTTTAATTTATGTTGCCTCAAAAATCTCATCCCGTGAAATTTGTGATATATAAATTACTTCGTACTAGAATGTAATAAATAAAGTAGAAAAAAATATAAATATAATAATAAAAAATATAAAGAATATTAAATAAATAAAGTCAAAAAAGATATTAAATAATTAAATTAATAAATTTAATTAACATGAAAAAAAAATAATAAATAAATCAATTATATTATATATATATATAAATTAGTCAAGTCCAATCTCGGAAAACCCGCATAGGTGGCCCCAAGTTCATATTTTTCTCCCATGAAAATTTAGTATGAGTATAATTTTGGAAAACACATTATAATATTATCATAATATTATTTTTATTTCTACAATTTTAAAAATATAAATTTTAATGTTGAATATTTCCAATTTACTCTCATAATTTTCCTAAGTATATTTAATTATATAAAATATTATATGAATATATTATTGATTTGAAAAACTCGATGATCTAAACTGCAACAAATCCATACTGATAGGCAATTGAGTTTGTTAACGTGATTGGTTGCCGTGCTTATATAAGTAAAATATAACTATAAACAATCCCAAAATTCATTCAATGATGTTTGCATCTTAAATGAGATCCACTAAAATAAAACTAATTGGATGTGAAGTGTGTGAGTTCTATATGTAAAAATAATAAAAATAATTAAAATTTATTATTTGTGTATATAAATAGATATTTCCTTTCATTCTTAATTTTTTTTTTTTTTTTTTTTTTATATAATCTATGAAAAAATATTATTTATTCATAAGAGGTTTGTGGGAGAATTGTAGAGAGTGTGAGATTTAGTTCTCTTGTGTTTAGAGATAAATTGTAAAATTCTTTTACTATAGTGAAATCCTTCTACATAAGGGTGACAGTTTAGCCCGCGGCCCAGCCCGTGGTAGAAAAAGCCCGGGCCGGGCCTTAAAATGAAAGCCCGGCTCGGGCCCGGCCCGGGCTTTTCCATTTTGGCCCGGGCCCTGCCCGGTCCGGGCCAAAATTAAAAAAAAACATATATATATATATATATATATATAATATGTTTATATCATTTTTATTTATTTTTAACATTTAAATTGTTAATTTATCAATGAAACTTGTGATTTATTTATAAATTGTCTTTGTATATAGTGTAAATATATTTTATATTTATATATTTTTAATTTTTTTTTTTATTCGGGCCCAAAAAAGCCTGGGCCCAAGCCCAGCCCGACTCGGGCCGGGCCGGGCTTTTTTTTTTTTGTTGGCCGGGCTTGCAAAAGCCCGGCCCGGCCCGGCCCATTGCCACCCTTACTTCTACATTTGCCCGTTGATATTTCCCCAATATTGAGGGTTTTGTCACGTTAAATTTGTGTCTCATTATTTTATTAATTTTATTGTTAATATTTATGATAAGCTAAACCTTGTATTTATTATTGTATTATTATATGAAAGACATTATCTCCTAAATTGATTTATATGTAAGGCAATACCTCATGAAATGATAATTATTCTCAATTTCACTGTATTTATGTATCCGATTCGGCCCGCGATCCCCTAATACTCAATTTGACTATTAAATATGATCTGGTATAAGAAATTGGTGTTTGTTTTTTAGAAGGGAGATGCTCAAAAAAGTCAAGTGGTGTTTTTAAGTATAATAACTCGGCGTCCAATTTGATGTATCTAAAGCCATTGAAGTCTTCTTCTTTCTTCTCTCTTTCATGTCTTAAAACACCTTTACCATCTTTTGTGTGTGTACGCGGAATCTCCTAAAATAATTTTAGGAAATTAAAATGGGCCGGGCACATATTGAATATATTAATAAGCCCGAAACCTTCTAAAAATATAATATCAAACACAGAGCACATATAAATTATTCAAAGGGCTAGTAAAATATTTGATTGAGCATGCTACTACAGAGAGATGTGGAATCATCTATAACCTATATTATATATTTTTACTCCCCAAGTGCGTGAACAGACCAAACAAATTAAACTGTGTTCTTGTGTTATGTAATAGTGATTGATCATTTATAGTCAAATCAAAATTTGAAATTGAACCTAGTTAATAAGACAACATATACATATCAATATTATATTTTCTTGGAAATTTCAACCATTCCCATACCCTATTCTCTCCCACTCATCATTTTAAATCTGCATCATGTATATCATATTGATTAAATAAAAACTTTATAATATAAGTAATTTAAATGTTTAAGAGATGATTGTCACTAAAGCTATGGACCAGAGGATATCATTTGTTTTAGGTCGCCTCAAACCATCACCTTTTTCCGAGTAATTCGGTTCAAGTTCGATCCTACAAAAAGCATTTAGGTGGCCTCAATCCATCCACCCCCTTTTTTTTTCTTTCTTTTTTTTTTTTTTTTTTTTTTTTTTTTTTTTTTATGTAATTTAGTCAAAGTCAATCGTAATCACATTTCATTCAAGTCTCCCCTATATATATATATATATATATTATATTTGTTTTATGGTTATTGGTAACTTAGACCAAATCTAGTCACGCAAAACGCGCTTAGGTGACCCCAAGACTTAGATGGCTCCCAATCGAGTAATTCTTTGGTGCAAAGAAGGTATGGATGACGTGGTAGTACTAACGAAATTAGAAAATGATATATATATTTAATACCTATTTTTTAGTGTTTTTTAATTTTTCAACATGCGTGGCAATTGATGATTGGTTTGTTGTATGAATGACGTGATACCTCTGTTGCATGGTAGATTTTCTCCCCACAATCCCCAAATTTTCCCAATAGTTTATTACAATTCAATCCCGAAAAACGCGCATAGGTTTTTTTCTCATATAATTTAGTACAAGTCCAATTTCGGAAAACGCGTTCATATTATTTCTGTAATTTTAAAATTTCCATTTTACATGGAGAATTTTCCTAAATATATTTAATTAAATAAAATATTATATGAATATTATTATTGATTTGAAAAACTCGATTATCTAATAGCAACAAATCCAATACTCTTGTTTGATGGGCATTTGAGTTGTTAACGTGATTGGTTGAAGTGTTTATACATGAAAAACATAACTATAAATAATCACAAAATTGATTCAATGATGTGAAGTGTAACGCAAAGATCAAGTCATTTCTATTTAAATACCCCAAATTGGACTATTAAATGCTCTAAGAAGTCAAGTGGTGTTTTTCAAATATAAATAGCTCGGCGTCCAATTTGATGTATCATATCTAAAGCCATTCAAGTCTTCTTCTTTCCTAAAATAAACCATTTTTTTATTTTGCCCCTAACAAGAAAGAACCCAACAAATGGCAGAATTCACTGAAAGGTTCAACAATGAAGAAGGTATGTGGGAAAGTTATAGGCGTTTCATTGAGCGGCTGCGCAATGCAGTGGCGGGAGGGAGATATTCACACAATCATCCTGTTACCCCTGATGAAGTAAATCCACCCACTCGATTTTTTGACATCGTGTTTCAAACCAACGATCATAATATCAGAATACGGTTCCGGCGGGACAACCTCTATTTGGTCGGCTTCCAAATGCAAGATTCTGACGAGTGGTTGGAGTTAACCTACGACAACAACAATCCTGACCATCGAATTAATGGATCTACATTCCTGAGCTTTGGTGACAGGTATGATGACCTCACAGCTGCTGCTGGTGTACGTGTAACAGGAATAAATGTTGGCAGGCAGGAACTTATTGATGCTATAAATAACCTAGCGACCTCCACCGATGATAGAGTCAGGGCATATTCAATTCTTGTTGTGCTTTTGATGATCATTGAATCTCTTAGATTCGATGAAATCACCAACCACTTCACTACCCACCGCACCAGCGAGTCAACCCCTTCTTGGATTGAAAATTTTCTACACGGCTAACTCGTTACTTCACGTCGATGCTGATGCTCACTTCCGATTCCCTTTTAATAATAGGTTTCAGGTTACACTGTCGCGGGGCCCTCGGAATAATTGGTATTTTGAAGGGACGCTTCTTTCCACCCGGACCCGGACCGAGGCCCGGGGGCGTCAACGGCGTATGGCTGATGGAGAGAATATTGTGAAGGACGACCGCTGGTGGAGATTTACTCGGTGACAATTAACAACATAGACGGAGATTCTGACACTAGAGGTGACATCAAAGGCACAATCGAAGTCAGTGACGGACTGAGTATTTCTCAATATATTTATAATCGAGGAACAGATGATTATGAATCCATCCATACGAGGGAAAATATTTTGTTAAATGGCCCAGCTCGATGCATCACAGCCGATGATGACTTCATCTTCAAAGTGGCTCTCCAGAGTAAGGAATTCTTGTCCGAGGACGATGAACTCAGTAAAGGTGAAATTTACTGGGATGTTATGAACATCACCGCCAATAAGTATGACCAGCTTATACGTCGTCAAGTTAATGGCCAAAATGGTGCGTCGGTCACAGTAAACTATGCAGTTTTAAGCGATGCGGTGCAGGCCAGGATAGTGGTTACACTCATAGACTCAGATGGAGGAGAAGCGATCGATATTTATGGACAGATTGCCGTCCAAAACGATAAAATTGGTGAAAAAATTTTGCTCTTTCGAAAGGCAGATAATAGATACATAAATGTAAAGCCTGGGGGAATGATTCCTTTGTCGAGATCAGTGGTAGCTGTGCCTACAAACTCCCCCCTCATAGTCTCGGCAGATCTGACACGATCCATCTTTGGTCCCGATGATAAGATTGCCAATGGACAGCAACATTTTCTGCTCGCCTCTCTGGCACATATGAGCAGTATATTTCTACTGTTAGTCCTACAAACTACCGTATCAAGGTGACTGTCACTTGGGATTGGTACGTCTACTGAGATTCTGGCAAGTACGAGTGTTGTGTCCGTGGGTTTGTTGCTTCTACTACATACTACATGTGCTACTTATAGAATAAAAACTATCTTCAAAAGATAGTCAAGTTTGTATTATCTCATTAAATTATGCGTGTGTATGTACTGATTGATGGTTGTGTTTTAATGGACTTTGTTTCAACTTTTTTTTCAATGTAACGGTAGATTTAAAGGTCTGCGTTAATTTTAATTTTAAAATATTATCATTAAATCCATTATATTTAGCTTTAACTAAAAAATTTGTTTAAAAAAAAATTCACTATAATTACAGTGAGAGGGGTGGGTAAAAATTAAAGTAAAAGTTTGTGTATATATAACATTTTTGTTATAAATAACATGAAATATTCAACAATTTAATCATTTCATATACATTTTAATCCTTTTAGATACTTTGTCAAAATTTTCTAAAACTAAATGAATATTTATGTGTTTTTTTAATTGCATATTGAATTTTGTTCTCTCTCATCCATGTAACTATTAGATGACAAACACCAAATTAACATGAAAAGTAATTAGATAAATGTTTGTGTATTTTGGCATGGTCTGTTGACAGCTGTTTTTTATTTCAAGGATAATTCGGAAAAATCATTCCTCGAATAAATCTCCCTCAATTATGAATTTGTTTGGTTTGTTGGGAACTAAATACAAACTTAGAAAAAAATAGAAACAACAGACAAGACAAAGGATTTAACGTGGTTCGGTGGAATGTATCCCACCTATGTTCAAAGGTGTAAGAGAAAAAGATCTCTATTAAGTGCTTGGGTTTGACCGACTTGCATTATCTCTCGCTTACACTTAAGCTTTTTGCTCTCTCTTTTTACAAGTTATGTGCGAAATACATTAGCCAACCCCTTACAATGAGTTCTCCACCCCCATATATACTAGGTCAATTCTACTATTACACCAACTCGTGGCGCCAGCTCGTTGCTAAGCCATTATTGCCTAGACTCTCTTCCCTAATTACCATACGGATAATAGCCCAGCCGTCTGATGCCTCTACTACTTGTCATATGAACTTCATTAAATTACTCATTCTTAATAACTATTACACGCTCTTCCTATGTGCAAGCCTGTATTCCAACCACTTATATGCGGTTGCGTGTGTCATTTAATAAGCTTGCAGCCATGTTCCGTCCCATCATCCGCTAGCCTACTTCTATCTCATCAATCATTGGGAAGCTCAAACTTCCGTTTAAGGCTTACGTCGCCCATCTAAGAACACGATGCTGCAACCCCGACCAACATTCTCGAGTGGGTCCTTCAAAACAAGTAACGTCCTTCATTGCATCTACTAACAGGTCAGCTCTATTGGGTCGGTTCTGGTTTCAGAGGATGATATGAGGCTCTGAATGCCGAGTCTGATGCCGAGGCAACTCTCGGAGTCTGATGCTGGGCCGGACCTGACCACCTCGGATCGATATTTACAGATGTTTTAGTGCCGTCGAATCATCTGGTTTTGCCCTCAAGTTGCCTTTCTGTGCCTCGGGCTCGGGCCCCTCTGTCTGTCTTGTCGTATTCATAAGGACCTTGGACATCTATCTGTTAAGTGTGAAACTTATTTTACCCCTCTTCAGACTTCGAAGTTCCTCGGGACTAAAAACCACCATCAGCATCTGTCCTCTAGTTCTCGGTATCAACGAGTTGGTGAGTTGATGCCGGGAACTATAAAAAGATTGTGGTGTAAGAAGTCGAAGGTCAGTTTGATGTCCTCGAGTTGATACTCTAATGGGCACCTCATATTGCTTCAATCTGTGTCTCAGGGTGCCTTTCCGAAACTTGGAATATTTTTGAAGAAAAAACTTCCCTCTCCAGCTGATGTTCAATCTGGATCATGCCCATAACCTCAAATCTTCCCCACCTCATAACGGGTACCACAATATGTAAGCTTTAGTGTTTCTTGTGAAAATACACGTCAGTTTCACAATCCTGATCGAACACCTCTGCTTCTGATTCATAGCATGGCCATCTCTTTTGCTAGCCCACTCTGACTGAATACGTTGATCTGAGCTAACTCTGGCCGGTCTGTTCACTGGTTTCTCTACTTGAACTTGAGGAAACCCATCTTGTGCCAACTAGGGCCGATGCACGCTCTTGACATGTTGCGATCCCGAAAGAGGATGATATGTAAAGACCTACAAAATAATACTTAGGTCACGATGGAAAGCTTACCTCAGGCTACCACACAGTAAAGGGCTCCGGCGGGACGTAACCTAACCCCGAGCTAATCTAACAAAGAGAGGCCTTTGGGGAAAGACAGACCCCAAGCCATCTAAGTCACTGGACCACAAGGGAATGACCCCTCCTTGCGCTAACACACAACCATAGGGCCTCGACGGGACGTAACCCAGCCCCGAGCCGATTTGACAAAGAGAGGCCTTGGAAAGAACCGACCCTAAGCCATGAATAATAATCGGCCACAAGGGAATGTTACCTCCTTATGCTGTTCAACAATTGGCAATGAGCGAGAAACTATGACTCATGCAAATGAAGATAATAAGGGATCGATGAGACGTAACCTGAGCCCGGGCTAATGCAATAACCTGCCAACAATGGAATATACCCTCCTTGTGCCACCAACACTTGGCTTCGATGGAACGGATGCAACCCTGAGCCATCACAACAAACTGGCCACAAGGGATATACCCTCCTTGTGCCACCAACATAGTCTCGGCGGAACGAATGCAGCCCCGATCCATCAAATTCATTTCCAAGACTTAACCGCGATGTAAGATTCTCGACCTCCGAAAATCACCATGGAGATTGGAAATGGCATCCCACTTCAAGTCATCCACCAAAAAAAAAAACCAAGATAAAAACAAGACAATAAAACGAAGGTGATATATCACATACCCCATCCAGACCCAAAAGAAACAACAAAAGGGCTTGAGACAACATCCTGCCCCATGCCACCCAAAATAATAATTTTGAACCTTACAGATCAACGTCCCAGAGAACCGAGTTGGGGATCGACGGGGGGGTGGCGAACGCCATGAGATTTTTCCCATGCTAGGCAGGCCTCGAGTCTGCAAACGCCACAGAGAGACCCACATGCCTTCCCCGTGCTATGCTTATACGAATCCGAAATAGGATGACCAATGCCACATGGGTATTTTTTTCCCCCGTGCTAGGCATATCCCGAGGTTACATAAGCCACAGAGGATTTTTTTGGCCTTCCTTGTGCTAGTACCTCCTGAGGCTACAAATGCCACGAAGACCTATAGGCCGTCCCCGTGCCATGTACTCCAACAATAGGCGGCAATCACTATGGGGAATTATCCTTCCTTATGTTATGCAAACCTAGAGGTTCCATAGTACCGAAGACACTTTCCATACGTGTTATGATTACCTTGAGGCACCAAACGCCACGTCGACTCGTTCACTGAGTGTGCTATGGATACTCGAGGTACCAAACGCTACGTAGACCTTCATGCTGTAATCATTCCTCAAAGATGCAAGTCATTGGGTGTTAACATTCCATCTCGGAGGTGTTATAATGCACCAGTGATTGGAGTGTCGCGGGGGTGCACGCTTTCCCTACATGTCTTGCAACCCTTCTCCGCGCTTTATTCACGAGTATCTCATAGGAATATTAAATATGACTTTCCCAATTAAATAATAAACAAGCATAGATAAATAAATTTTTATTTAAGAAAAGGGAAAGCTTATTCATAATAGGGGATCCACTGCCTATCTTACAACTTTTTGAGCGTCATTCTAAGAGAAGCTCTATTGAAAGTAATTTCATAACATCTCCGCATTCCAAGACTTCTTGATTCGGGTACTGTCCAACTGTGCCTACAAACTCCACCCTCATAGTCTCGGCAGATCTGACACGATCCATCTTTGGTCCCGATGATAAGATTGCCAATGGACAAGCAACATTTTCTGCTCGCCTCTCTGGCACATATGAGCAGTATATTTCTACTGTTAGTCCTACAAACTACCGTATCAAGGTGACTGTCACTGGGGATTGGTACGTCTACTGAGATTCTGGCAAGTACGGTCAGCATGTCACTCCGCTTATTCTATATGTACGTGTAGTGTTCGTGGGTTTGTTGTTTCTGCTACATCGTGCAACTTGTTGTGTTACATTCTAAGAATAAAAACTATCTTAAAAAGATAGTCAAGTTTGTATTATCTCATTAATCATGCGTTTGTATGTACTGATGGTTGTGTTTTAATGGACTTTGTTTAAACTTTTTCTTTTTCAATGTAACGGTAGATTTAAAGGTCTGTGTTAATTTAAATTTTAAAATATTATCATTAAATCCATTATATTTAGGTTTAACTTATATTATCACTTGGGATTGGTATGTCTACTGAGATTCTGGCAAGTAGCTCAGAAGGTCAATTGACTCGTGCTATATGTACGTGTGTGGTGTTCGTGGGTTTGAGATTCTACTACATCTTGCAACTTCTTATGTTACTAGCTACTTTCTAAGAATAAAAACTATCTAAAACGGATAGTCAATTTGTATTATCTCATTAACTATGCGTGTATGTGCAGACGGTGGTGTTTTTATGTAGATTTAATGGTTTCTGTTAATTTTAATTTTAAAATATTATCATTAAATCCATTATATTTAGCTTTTAACTAAAAAGTACATTTAAAAAATAAATGTTATATAAATTATTTGCTCCCTCAATTTTTATTAAAATATATATTTACATTTAATTATACTAACTAAATCACTAATAGTCATTGCTCAAGATTCTTTATGATAATTATTAATTAAATGATCAAGATTTAATATCTTTAATATTTGAAAGAGATGATAAAGACTAATGCAAATATACACATGGAGATTCAAAACATAAAACTTAATGCTCGTTCCGTCCCTTTTTGATAGACCACATTTTTATTTTTGGAAGTCCCAAATTATAGTCATATTTCCTTATTTGGAGAGACTTAAAGGAATAAATTTACTTATATACCCTTATTATTATGATTGGGAGTATAAATAATTGAATTAAAATAGGATTGTGTGTTGTATTAATGATGGGTATATTAAGAAAAGATTATGTTTTAATCATGTTCTCTTATTTTGTTGAAAAATGATCAGCGGTCTATCAAAAAGAGACGGAAGGAGTATATAATTAAGAGTAATGCTATCTTAACAAAACTAAACGTATGAAAAGGTTAAAATATTATCTTTTTTTTTTTTATGTAAATAAGTTGGATAAAATAGTAAATTTATTTTTTCTCTTTTATCACATACTAAAACTACTCACAATAGTATCTGTAAATAATCTTAAATATTCGACATTTTAATCCTTTCATAAACTTTGTCAAAATTTTTAAATCTATATGAATGTTTGTGCATTTTTTATTGCATATTGAATTCTGTTGTCTCTGATCCATGTACTATTAGATGACAAATACCAAATTAACACGGAAAGGAACTACATGAATGTTTGTGTATTTCGGCATGCGTATTTATTTTTGTTATCTCTCTTCCATGTATTATTAATTAATTATTGGGTGACAAATACCAAATTAACAAGAAAAGGTTGTTTGGCCTCACGGCATACCTCATAGAATTGCGATCCACTTTAGCTCGAGCATTCTATATGTCAACCCACTCATATAAATGTCTATAAAATTACATCATAGATTACAAATCTCAAAATTATACACCAATTATATGTTTTACAACACAAGTCTTAATAAAATACAAATGACAACTCAAATGTCTGGACCAACTCAGAAATAAAACTGTGGCACGTGGATCCAATTCTGGTACTGCTCCTGTTGTGCTCGCGAACTACCTAGAATGTTTGGGGGAAAAGGGGAGTGAGCTTAAAGAGCTCAGCAAGTAAGCACTCATACACTCAACATGACCTTACCAACAAAATAAGGATATATATATATATATACACATAATATAATACATGAAAGTAACATAGACTATAATATCATCTCATGCAATCATCCCACAACAATACAAATATCCATCAAACATGGTTGCTAATCCGGTCTAGTATAAGAGAGGATTGAAACCAATGGGAGTGTACCTTATCACAACTCCCAAAGTTTCCAACCATATCAGCTCGCAAAATATGTGTGAGTGAGTTAAAATCAATGGGGAGTCCCCGTATACCCCCAAGGTTCTTCACCATATAATCTCGTAAAATATCTCATCACATCTCATCTCAAATCCGACCACTATTATACAAAACCCGGCTGCATAACACAACAATACACATCATCCAATATAATCACATCTCGCATCCAATCCATCAATCTCATCTCAATAATCATGAATTCATATTTATCATGCTTTCAATATCTTAATATAATATCTCACAAATATGTAAATTTGTATACACATATTAATTATAATTATACCAATATATATATATATATATATATATATATATATATATGGACTTTCACAACAACCATCAATCAACAAACAATTATGTAAGAGAATAATCGTGCAGTGTACTTACCTTATCCATGCAAAAGCTCTGAATAAGTCTATATCTGAAAAATGTAAAATTACGATCAGGTCCCTCAATTATCCAAAATTACGATTTTACCCCTAAAATTTTCTAATATGTCCAAATATTCCTAAAACTCTTAACTATTACTATTTAACCCCTGAAAACCAGAATTTATAATTTTAGCCTCTTAATTATGTAAATTTATAATTAAGTTCAAAACTTTCAAATTCTATCATTTACACCCTCAAAATGGTAATCATCACATACCGAGCTCCAACGAGCTCCTACGATCTCCAATCTCTCAACGAAAAAGCCATTGGTCAATTGAGATTCTGGCAAGTACGCTCAGAAGGTCAATTGACTAGTGCTATATGTACGTGGTGGTGTTCGTGGGTTTGAGATTCTACTACATCGTGCAACTTCTTGTGTTACTAGCTACTTTCTAAGAATAAAAACTATCTAAAACAGATAGTCAAGTTTGTATTATCTCATTAACTATACGTGTGTATGTGCTGACGGTGGTGTTTTTATGTAGATTTAAAGGTTTCTGTTAATTTTAATTTTAAAAAATTATCATTAAATCCATTATATTTAGCTTTTAACTAAAAAAGTACATTTAAAAAATAAATAAATAATCATCACAACATGCCAAGCCTTTTTGAAGGTCGTGTCTTGTGTATGTGTTATATAAATTTATTTGCTCCCTCAATTTTTATTAAAATATATATTTACATTTAATTATACTAACTAAATCACTAATATTCATTGCTCAAGATTCTTTATGATAATTATTAATTAAATGATCAAGATTTAATATTTATATAATACTTGAAAGAGATGATAAAGACTAATGCAAATATACACATGGAGATTCAAAACATAAAACTTAATACTCTTTTCGTCCCTTTTTGATAGGCCACATTTCTATTTTTGAAAGTTCCAAATTATAGTCCTATTTCCTTATTTGGAGAGAGTTAAAGGAATAAATTTACTTATATACCCTTATTTATGATTGAGAGTATAAATAATTGAATGAAAGTGGGATTGTGTGTTGTATTAATGAGGGGTATATTAGGAAAAAATTATGTTTTAATTATGTTCCCTTATTTTGTTAGAAAATGATCAGCGGCTTATCAAAAAGGGACAGAGGGAGTATATAATTAGGAGTAATGCTATCGTAACAAAACTAAAGTTGCGGAATTTTGATAAGACGTATGAAAAGGTTAAAATATTCTTTATTTTTTTTTTTATGTAAATAAGTTGGATAAAATAGTAAATTTATTTTTTTTCTCTTTTATCACATACTAAAACTACCCACAATAGTATCTGTAAATAATCTTAAATATTCGACATTTTAATCCTTTCATAAACTTTGTCAAAATTTTTAAATCTATATGAATGTTTGTGTATTTTTTTATTGCATATTGAATTCTGTTGTCTCTGATCCATTACAAATACCAAATTAACACGGAAAGGAACTATATGAATGTTTGTGTATTTCGGCATGCGTATTTATTTTTGTTATCTCTCTTCCATGTGTTATTAATTAATTATTGGGTGACAAATACCAAATTAACAAGAAAAGGTTGTTTGGACTCACGGCGTACCTCATAGAATTGCGAATGCGCTTTCCATATGTGGGATTACTCGAGTTCTAGTAATTATAGATTACTACAAGAAAAGAGCTATTTACCAATCTATAATTCAGTAGGTAAATAATAGATTTCGGTCGCAATGATATATTATCGACCTTAATATTATGTTGGTAAATATTTCGTCGGTATATGTTTGTGCAGGTTTTACGCGTGCAGGGAAAAAGAGCGTGTAAGGTTTAAACTTTCTGAGACAAAGTCCCAGCAAGGAGTGTATTGAATCAAGTGAATAAGCCTCCAAGGGGCACAAGCACACAAGTTACAGTCCTAGGTTACAAGCTAAGAAATAAAAAGAAAAATATGCTCGATTGAGTCTTCATTTTGTTGTCCTTTTTCTCTTGGGATATGCGAGCTTTTATAGTGCCGCTTGATAATCGATTTAAGCAGTTCCACCATCTTTTTGCAGTTCTGAGTAGTACTTGTAACTGCTGGATCGTGTGCCTTAACTGCCTGATCGTGAAGGAACAACCGCTCAACTGCTTTGGTAGTGAGATAACTGCATCGCATGTTTTCGTTCTGGCAATTGGCTCGATCGTCCTAAGTCTTTTGTCGCTCTTCGCCTATCGCCCTTCTTCTTTTCGTACTTCCTCTCGTTCTAGGACGAATTCGCCCTGCCGGGATTTTATCGGCCAACAATTGTCCCCCAAATTTACCTCGATTGAACTGAGAGGGAAGATCGAGGTGAATTTCATATCTTTTGTTCTGGTTCGTTCTTCCTTCACTCCTGGTCTGTAGTAAATTCAGTTGGATAATCACGACTATTGCTGTAGATGCTTTCCTCATTTCGAACTTCATCCTCACCTGACCAACTATCTGGTTCTCTCTTTCCATATTCTAGGGAAAACCATCACCCTGGAAGGGATCGAGGCGGACCTTTCCGGTCATTGCTTTCACCGTTTCAGGGAAGGTCGCAACTCCAATTGAGGGCTGATCTGACGGCAGTTCCCTTTCGCCCTTGATTAGCCCGTCACATGGTCCCCGAAAGACCAGCCTATCGTATGGTGGTTCCTTAGTCCAGAGAACCTGTACTCCCATGTAAGCAGCATGCCCCGAGTGGAGAAGCTTAAGCAAGCCATTGCTAATGAGCGTGACCTACTCACCACCGGGGGATGCAGTACCTTCCGCACAGAGGTTTTCGGACAATTGTCGCCATCGGACATAGTCCATCCACATCTTTACATTCCATTTTACACCTTACTCCGTGTGGATGGCCGCTAGCGACACTTTTTATATTCCATTTCACACCTTATTCCATAGAGACCTTCACTTTTGGTGGCCTAAATTTCATTACTTTTCACGATCTTCTTTTCTTCATTTTTTTGAGATTCTGCTTGGCTATGGTGAACTTGGTCGTGGTGGTATGAGGTAGGTCGGTCTTTAAATAGATGGTGAGCAGCTTTCCAACTTGCCCCTTCCTCTTCCTGTTGCGCATGTTTCTAAACTGGGTACTGTTGGCACGTGAAGGGTCTTTCTACGCGTTGCACGATCGGTTGGAGGTCCTCTGCCCAAGGTCTGTTTCTGCCCAAAGCGAGCCTGCGGCCTGATGATCTTGTCACATCAGTTTTGTCACCATTGCTAGCATCAATAATGGATGAGGCTTGGGCAATAATCTCTGTAGAGTGTAGTGCCGACAGCTGTCATTGGCCGATTCTGTAGGCCGAAGGTAAGGCCTTGAGTTTTGGCTGAATGGATTAAGACCGAATTTGTGAAGGTGGAGCGAGGGGATGAGCCTTTCGTCCTAGTTTGTTGCGCCGTCCTTTGGAGTCCTATCGAGACCCATCTTATCTGCAATAAATGCGTGACCCTTTCTTCCACGTTTCATCATGAGGCCTATTCAGGAGCCATTTTTGGCGTCACTTCTGACGTCACTTACGGCGAATCACACTTGAACACCTGTTTAGGGCAACTTCATCCCTTTTCTATTTTCCCGCCGTTTCATCTTTTGGCGATTCCTTGGCTATAAGGTACCGTTTTTTCTCCGTTTTCAAACTTCACTCTCTCTTTCTTTTGCAACCTTGCCTTCCCCTGTGATTTCAAACTCTCAGTCCTCCATGGCTTCTTCCTCTTCAATCCCCAAAGCTGATGCTTCGACTTCCGCCGATTATCAGACGGCGTTAGAGTCTAATTCAATGGGTATTTTCGGCGTTCATACCCTCAATGAAGAATTCACCCAGTGCGCCCTCAGTCATATGTTTACAGACGCCGAAGCCATTGTAACAAACCCGTTGGCTCAGCAATTTCCTACTTCCTCCGGCCTTCCATTATCTGAGCCGCTAAGTCTTTCTGCTCTCTCTCATGCTCACCCAATTCGGACTTGGCCTAGACCCGACATCGCTTTTGAAGCATGGTATAAGTGTATGCTATCGTATGAGGATACCCGGTCCTTCTTGGATATGTATCGCCTCCTTCCTCTTATCGAGCTTTTCTTGAACCTGCCGACTTTGATCGCAGCCTGTTCTCTATCTCTTTACTTTTCTGGTCATCCAATTATAACGTGTTTATCTTTCCCGTCGGGCCATTCACCATCACCCTTCGCGATGTCGGTGCCCTAACTGGGTTGTCCCCCCTTAGAGTGACCATATCAGCCTCCACGTCATTCGCTTCCCTCCTCCTAAAATGGACCCCTCTTCTTTGTCATCGTACTTCTCTTTTCTTCGTGCCTATTCGAAGACGGCCGGGTCGGTTTCCTTGTTGGAACGAACGACTTTTCTTCATTACTGGCTATGTAAGTATATCATTTGCACACCTAGCCAGAAACCCGCGGCGGGTTATCTCTCCATCTCTTCTAACCTTGCAAATGGTCGTCGCCTAGATTTGGCCTCCTTTTTCCTTGCTGCCACGTACAGGGGATTGGCCATCCTCCAAAAACAGCTTCACTCTGGGTCCTCAGCCATTGCTCCTGGCCCTTTATGGATTGTTTAGCTTTGGCTGAAAGCATATTTTCCTATCTTCGGCACAATTGAGCCGACTCGCTCTTACTCGAGTGCCGGTCTTCACTATGCCCAGCTTCGGCAATCTTCTGTTTCCCCTTGGGCCACTTTGACTATTTCTATACTCTTTCCCGTGTCCATTCCTTTTTTTCCTTTTTCAGCGTCGGATAGTCCATCTTTCGCCCTTGATTCTCCCCTTTCTGAAAAGGAAGAGACGGCCCTTCGCATATGGCGTAAATTTTTGTGCGGCCGCGAATTGGCTAATGACATTTTGACGGGGGCCAATGGTAAGTCCGGGGTAGAAGTATATTCGCCCAATTTTGAAGCTCGTCAGTTCGGCCTCGTCCAAGGATGGCCTCTCTCATTTTTCCATTCGTATTTTGCATCATTAGACCGCTTTAAGGTCTTTTTGGTCTCAAAGGTCGAGGACTCTATGAAGGAGACTCGATCCTTACTGGCTTCTTTTACCATAGCTTCTTTTAATCCTTGTACATCCGTTCACCCCTATTTTGACCGTTTCTGGCCACCGGTCCGTGAACAGTTTTTCTCCTTACCTTCGGCGAAGGTATACTCCTCTTTTTCCTTGCTTCCCAAGCTGTCTGGGTCACCGGGGTCTAAGAAAGCTGCCGAGGCCTCCAAGTCAAAGAAGACAAAGCCCATCAAAAGGAAATAGCCTTCCCATAGTCGAAGCTCTAATTCGGATGTTCCTCTGGTCCGTCGTCCTAAGGTACGAGTATGAAATTCGCCCTTTCTTGCTGCTATAATGCTTTGAGATATACTAATGCTAGTATTGTATGATTTGACGCAGGCCTTGAAAATCGACTCACCTTCATCCCCTGTGGCACGTGGGACGGCATCAGCTCCAGAGGCCGAAACTCATGTGGGTGACAACACGAGCGAGGAACCCGCGAAGGAGCCAATGATTCAATTTCCTTCTGATGAGGAATACGTGGGCGAAAGTTCGAGCATAGAGCAGCTCTTAGGAGATGGGAGTACAAGTGGAGCTGTCCCCCAAGGTAGGAATTCTTACGCCGAATCTGGTCATTCTCGCCCAAGAATTGAGGAAATTCCTGGTGACCATCCTTTCTTCGAGTGCTTTTTTTCGGACGGCTATGTACCGTTTGTGCATGACCCGGATGAAGAGGCTGAAGTGGTGGAGTCAGCGTGGCCGACCGGAGCTTTATGGGGTCGCCTTAGGCAGCTTTATCCTCTAGTATGCAGGATGTCCACTGTAGGGCTTAGAGGGAGTTATAGGGATGTGGATGGCCTTTATAGTTTGGCCGAGTTAGAATCATTAGAGGAGGCTCGGTCTCTGTACAAAGATGATGTCCTTCGTCGTATTTATGAAAAAGATGAAGTCAATATTTTTTTGATTCATCTGACTCCGATTCTCTTGCAAATGTTCGGTCGACTGCTGTGCCTTAACACTCAATGCCAGAGGCCGTGTCCCCCAGTATTCCTGGGCATATGGCGTCGTTCTCAGCATAGCCATCAGTCTCAGCCCCTCTGCCTCATTCTCCTTAAAGATTTGCTCAAAGGGAGGGGCCAGAGCTTAGGCAACCATCGCCTTTGGCCCTCGTGATCGTTCCATCAATGACACCTACTCAAATAGTCCAAATGCCAATCACTGCTGAACAAGCACTTCCTCATCGGGCCGAATCCCCCAATATGCCGTCAACTTCTCCTCCTCGGTCGATCTCTCCTCAAGCCCCACATCAATTAGTTGTTGTCCCCCAGCGTCCACTATCCCCCGAGCAAGGACTGATGCAGCCAGCAGTTGGCACATCCGACGTACAGGCCCATCAGCCTTCTAGTTCTGCTTCTAGGATGGTGAGTTACTTTCCCATTCTTCTTGGGTTACGGTATTAATCTGTTATGCTAACCCTTCCCTTATGTGTAGGCGCCTGATCCATTGCTGCAATTGGTCCAGCGTCTTTTGGATCATTTTGGGGAAATGTCCTCTGCTTATTTTCGCCCATCGACGCCCTAACTGGCGCGAACTTAGACTTGGAGAGTCTTCGGGAGGTCCTTCGTCAGTATGCTTCTTTCGCCGCGATGGAAGTTCACCAAGCTGTTCAGCCCCAGAACATGCTTCAGTTGGGCCGGTGTTCCTCCGAATTAAGTCGATTACTGGCTCTTCCTTCATCGCCCGTATCTATTGATGACCGGCTCTTTCTCCAAGAGATGCAAGAGGAAATAACGAATCTTTTCTCCCGGCATCATGTAATTCATAGCCAGAAGATTGGGCTTCGCTCCTCTTTGGTGAAAAGGGAAGAACTTTGTGAATCTTTTGGAAAGCTGCAACAGGCCTTGAAGGAGACCACGGAAGAGATGGTGACTGAAGAGTCAGTCTTCATGGACCTGGAGCAGCAGTTGAAAGAGCTTCAACGCCGTTTTGACGAAAGTCGGATGAGGAAAGAGGCGAAGGAGAGAGCTGTCATCGCTCAAATGGAGGAGGTGGAACGGTCGATGGCTGAATTTGAGGGGTTGGCCCTATTGACTTTGAGAAGGAGTTGGCCGATTTGGATGCGGCGAGCGCGGCTGTTCAGGAAGACTGGGGCCTGACAAGGGAGACGCTTTCAGCCATTAAGGACCAGCCAGGAGGTTTTAGGCAATTTTCGGGCCAAGGATGATGTAATTGAAGACGTTATATCGTCCATTTTGTAATCTAGGACGTTCTCGTCCATTATTAATGCGAAATTCTTATTGCTCTTCTTGAATATTTTCGTGCTCCCATAACGAGGGCACATATTTCTTTAAATACTTCCCGTTTATCGCTCTTATATGCACCTGTCCTTTTAAATCTTGCAAATGATAGACTCCATGTGGCAACACACTTCTTACTATAAATGGGCCCTCCCAGTTAGGCGACCACTTGCCATATGCTGGTTCCTTAGAGCCAACTGGCAATATTATCTTCCATACTAGTTCGCCCTTCTCGAAAAACTTAGCCATTACCCTACGATTATATTCTTTAGCTATCTTTTTCTTCTGCGCTTCCAGGCGGTTGAGCGCGTCGCACCTAATATCGTCCAATTCCAGCAAATTTTGGATCATCTCCTCGTCGTAATCTTCTTTCGTTAGTTTCTCCTGCAACATTACCCTAGTGGATTCAATGTTCATTTCCACAGGGAGCACAGCTTCTTGTCCATACACCAACTGGAACGGTGTCACCGACGTGCTTGTGCGCGGCGATATCCAGTAAGTCCATAAAGCTTGACTCAGGTATTCGTCCCATCATCTAGCATTGTCTGTCACCATCTTTCGAATAAATCCTTTAAGGGTTTTGTTGGACGATTCGGCTTGACCATGTGACTGAGGGTAATATGGAGTGGCATTCACCAGCCGGATTCCATATTCGGCTAGGAAGTCCTTTACATTTTCACCGTTTAATGAGGTACCATGGTCTACCATGATTGTCTGTGGTATACCAAACCGGTGAATTATATGTTCCTTTATGAACTTGATTATCTTCTCTTGCGAGATCTCTACAACTGGGATAGCTTCTACCCACTTTGTAAAGAAGTCAGTGGCAACGACGATAAAGGTGTGCCTTTTACTTGAAGCAGGATAAATCTTCCCTATCAAGTCTATCGCCCATCCCATAAACGGCCAAGGTTTAATAACTGGGACCATCTCGATTGCGGGGGCCCTTTGGACATGACCATGCTTTTGGCAAGCTACGCACCATTTGGCGTATGAGATACACGATTCCCCCATCTTCGGCCAATAATAGCCGCTTTGTATGATCAACCATCTCATCTTGATTCCAGCTTAGTGAGCCCTACAGACGCCTTCGTGTATCTCAGCCATGATAATTTTAGATTCTGATGGCCCTACGCACTTCAATAACAATCCATCTTGTTGTTTTTTATAGAGCACATCCCCTGACATTACATAATTCAAGGCTTTAAGCTTCAACCTTCGGTCTTTTTCTAGTCCAGGTTGTGTTAAGAAGGTCCTGATTTCGTCTCTCCAATCGTCCTCTGTTTCGAGAGCCATGATGTCTTTTTCTTTGGCTCTTCTTATGAGGGCTGGCTTGATTTCCTCTTGTACACCTCGCTTATGTTCGTTTGTTTATAACCGGAGGCCGCCTGGGCTAAGTTATTGGCTAATTCATTCTTTGTCATTGGAATGTATTCCAAGTCAGCATGATCAAATCGTTCTATTAATTTTTTAGCTACGTCTAATAATGTCACGACCGACGGACTTTGGCATTTATAAGTTCTCATTACTTGTTGGATTACCAGCTGTGAATCACTCTTGATAGACACATGGGTTACTCCCATGTCGAGGAGTGCTTCCAACCCAAGTATCAAGGCTTCATATTCTGCCTGGTTATTGGTGCAGTACTCGTCCAATTTGGATAAAAACTGGAAGGGTTCTCCCAATAGGCTGATTAAGACAACCCCTATTCCAGCCTTCTCTGACGTGCTGGATCCGTCGAAATACATCGTCCATGGTTTTAGACTGCACTCGTCCAGATCCAGTTCTCTTTCCCTAGTTGTACTTAAGCATGGATGATCGGCCAGAAAATCGGCTAAGGCTTGATTTTTGACAGCCTTTTGGGGTTCGTGCCGTATATCGAATTCTGAGAGCGACAGAGAGATCCAGAAACCAACCCTTTGATGCAAAATAGGATGAGAAAACATGTACTTTATTATATTAATTTTTTTGATCAAATATATAATGTTCGGCCTAAGATAGGCACGTAGCTTAGTACATGTAAAATATAAAGCCAAATATAACTTCTCCATGGGAGAATAATTACATTCATAAGTCAGCAATTGTCTGCTGATGTAATAAATGGCTCTCTCAACATTTATGTCGTCGTCTTGTGCGATCATCACAGCTATGGACTGCTCCTCAGCTGCTATATACAACTTTATTGGCTTCTCTGACACTGGAGGCGCCATTACTGGTGGCTGTGATAAATACCTCTTCAGACTGTCAAATGCTTGTTGGTGCTTTTCGGTCTAGACGAATTCGTCCTCTCCCTTTAGCTTTAGTAAGGACGAGAATGCCTTGTTCTTTCCTGCACAATTGGAGATGAATCGTCTTAGGAAATTAACCTGCCCCAGAAACCTTTGCAACTCTTTTTTGTTTCGGGGTGGCATGGCTTCCGTAATTGCCCGAAATTTGTTGGTGTCAATCTCGATTCCCGTTGGTGTACCAGAAAACCTAAAAATTTTCCTGCGTACACCCCAAAGGCACACTTGGCAGGGTTCAGTTTAAGCTTGAACCTTCCCATTCATTCAAAGGCCGATGCTAGATGACTAAAATGCTCATCCGTAGTTACGGATTTAGCCACTATATCGTCAATATAGACTTCTAGGAATATGCCGATCATGTCATGAAAGATTGAATTCATGGCTCATTAATACGTGGCACCGTCATTCTTTAGGCCGACCGTCATTACTACCATTTATAGCATCCTAGAGACCATGGGCAACTAAAGGCCGTCTTATGCACGTCATCCTCAGCAATGTAAATTTGATTATAACCCGCATACCCATCCATAAATGAGTATACTTGATACCATGTCGTGGAATCCACTAGGGAATCGACCGTCAGCATTAGGTATTGGTCTTTTTGGCGTTGCTAAGTTCAAGTTCCTGAAATCTATACAAATTCTTATCTTCCCATTCTTTTTCCTGACTGGGACGATGTTGGACAACCATTCTACATATCTGGTCGTTCTTATAAACTTTGCCTCTAACAGTCGCTCGACCTCCTTTTTAATATCAAGCAAAACATTAGGCGCGAACCTCCGTGGAGGCTGCCTATGAGGCCTATAAGTTGATAGCATTAGCAGCCTATGCTCCATCAAGGCTTTATCTAGGCCGGGCATCTCATTATAATCCCATGCAAAACAATCTCTGTATTCTTGTAATAAACAGAGCAATTTTTCGTGTACCTGGGGGCCCAATTCCGTGCTGACATAAGTAATGCGCTTATTGTATTCATCCCCCAGATTTACCTCTTCTAGAGCATCTTGCCCTCTTGAGAAGTTTGTTTTGCGTCGTCCGTTCAGAGCATATTCATCCTCCAGTGCGTCTTCTCCCTCTATCAAATAGTCCAACCCACACAGTTTCTTCACCTTATCCTCCATTTGGTGCGTCAGCAGTTTCCCTCTTAAGGCCGAAACAGCGGCCAACGCTTCGTCCTCATTTTTTTGTTCCAGAATGTAGGCCATTAAATTGGCCTTAGAAGCCGCAAGGGCGGCTTGCTCTTTACTCTGGCTGTGCTTCATTGATACCGACGTGTGTGGGTTCTCCGAAGACCACTATGGTTGGTCTTGTTTGTGCGAACAGGTCATTTAACAATCCAGCGGGGTATGGCTCGTCATTCTAGGCTACAATGGTTGGGCTCTCTCCTTCGTTCAGAACTCTGGTTGGCCCGTAGTTTCCCTCATACATAAAGTATTCGGCCGAGTTTGTGTCTGCGGCGAAAGGCTTGTTGTCGGCGTGTATGATTTTCACTTCATCCATTTGGTTCCAGAAAACCAGGCACTGATGGAGGGATGATGGGATGCATCGGATGCCGTGTATCCAGTCTCGTCCCAGAAGCATATTGTATGAGGTTGGCCCATCTATGACGAAAAACACCACCGTCTTCATAGTGCTTCCCACCTGCAACTCCAGTGGTATGACTCATTTCACAGTCGTTGCTCCTTCGTTAAACTGGTGAGTACTACTTCTGTGGGGAGGAGGTCCTCCTCGGACTTGGCCAAACGCCCCAGCATCCTAACTGGAATTGCATTGATGGCTGCTCTGTTATCAATCAGTACTTTTGATACGGGGATGCCATTGGCCTTCGCCTTCACGTACAATGGCCTTAGGTGTTTTATCATCTGAGCTGGTGGCTTTGGGAAAATCACTTTCCCTGACGTGCCAATTTCAATTGCTTGGTCGCCCCCTTTGTTGACTTGGTATGACTCTTCTACCATATCCCACCGAGAAGGTGGCAATATGGGAGGTATCTCCTGGGAGATGTGATTGATGGTCAGCCTTATCTTCTCTGCCTTGGTGACAGCCCGCTTTACCTTAGGAGTTTCATACAGAACGAGGAGTGGGTATCGCCCCAGGTCTTCTCTCAGTGTTCCGACTGCTGGATTCCCGGCCTCATACAGTTCTTTCAGAAGCCGATTTTGCGAAATTCCCCTTCTTCTAACTTCCGTCCTGATGTCAATCTCCTCTTCTATATCCGTCAGTTCCTCCTCTTCGGCCTCTCGGCCTGCATCATTTCCATCTGTTATGGAGAGTGCCGCAAATTCGGCCTCATCTCCCTCATAAATATCATCACTCGGTCCAGCTTCCCCGTTGTCATTTCCCCGGAACTCTCTGGGCAACAAGTAGTGATTTTCCACGACCGGTGGCATGCTGCCGAATTGGATGACAATGGGAGGCTCCTCATCATCGGTCCCGTCCAGTTTCCTTCTATGAAGCTTAGTGTGCTCATCACCATTGGTCACTTTCCTTCATTTCTCGTCATGTGCCTTCTTATTGTCTTTTGACTTTTCTGTGGCATGGGGGCTATGGCTGGTGGCAGCTTTTGCCTCGTTCTGTCAGCGCATCATGCGGCCGTAGCTCATTTGGTACCTCCTCAGCTGTGTCCTTGTCATTTCATCTACGGGAGGATATTTTTCGTCTGCCCGTTGTCCCGAGTTCGCCTGCCGTCCTGGTATGACTTTCGGTATGAGTGCCACACGTTGGGCCGATGGATCTTTGGCTGAAATGTCCTCACATTCTGGACGAAATTCAAATTTTCTCCATAGAACCTCGGCGCAAAGGTTCGTGGCTGCCAGGATGATTCTCTATTCACAGGCCTCTCGTAGGTGTCTTCTAGCTCCTTCATCCATTCAATGCTATTCTTGCACCTCACACAAATGTCTTTCTTGTCCTTTTGTTATGCAGGTTCCTTGATCCTCTCCAACGCGCTCGGGCGGTAGCGGTGTTGTCTTTCATCCAGCACTACCTTTTCCCTCGGCCGATTTATCCTTGTAAAGTCTGGATTAATCATATTTAACTCTACCGATTTCGGGAAAGGATTGCTGTCTACTGCCATCTTCTTTTCGAACGTGATTCGTCCGGATTCTATGGCATCCTGCAAAACGTTGCGAAAAAAGGCAATTGTTAGTTGTGTGAGACCATGCATTATGCCATTTGCAATATTTTTTACTGCCGATTTGCTCGGCTGTTGGCAACGTATGTCTGTCGCTCAAGCTGATTTGCTTGTCTTTGTACAATTGGTCAAATATAGCTTCGACTTTAGTAATGTCGAAGGAGAATTTCCTGCTCTTTTTATCGCTCATCTCATTAGTTTGGGGTTCTGCCCACGTTTTGCAGACGTAGGGCTTCCCTTTCACCAATTCAGCCAAACATAGATCGGCCGAGTCGACATTCACTTCGCCCATCTCATAGTCAATGTTTTTGTAATACATCCCTTTGCTCGAATTTTTCATCTGCTCCTCCTCTCGTAATAATCGCTCATAGCGCACCACACTGGTAGTGAGTTGGGGAAGATCCCAAAACTCACGATCCTGGAATTTCTTCTTCAGGTCGAGATTCAGGCATCCTTGAGCGATTCTTACGAACTCTGATGATTGGTATTTACATCACTTATTCCCACTCATTTAGCCTAATTTTTTGTATTGTTTCTCGAGTTTTATGAACATTTTGATGTGTTTTGTTGTTATTTTGCAGATAAATAAAGTTTGGAAAGCATTGGAGGCAATTTGGGGCCAAAATGGAAAAAACTGAGTCAACTGGGATATTTTGGTCTCTTGCGCGTCGCGACGCTGAAGCTTTGCCCGTCGCGACGCCCAGCCTGCGCTGAATCTGCTAACGTGCGTCGTAAGCCACGTGTCAGAATCTGATTGGTTTGACTTGCTAACATGCGCCGATCATGCTATCTTGCGCCGTGCCACGTGTCGGCATCACAACGGAGATGCTAAAATACATCGGTGCCACGTGTCACCAATCCAACGGTGCCGACAATCGGCCTCATGACGTCAGCATGACATCATCAATGACGTCATGAACAGTGCCACATCATAATTGAGTTATCAGATAAGAATCGGAGCCGACGAATCAGCGCACTACAAGTGTCAACTGTTCCAGCGTCGCGACGCTGAAGCCTTAAGCGTCGCGACGCTAGAACCTTATCCGCGCCTATAAATAGATCTCAAAATTTTGAATTTAAATGTACTTTTCTCTCTGAATCCTCTGATGTAAATATGGAGTTTTCTATCTAATTTCTTTTATTTACAGTTTTGTAATAGTAATAGTAGTTTCTTATTGTAATAATAGTACTTTTACTATTTCAATAGTAATAGTAATTTATTTTTACTATTTACTTTTTATAGTTTTAATATTCAACCATGAGGAGGTAATTTCCCCCTGCCGAGGTGAAAGGTAATTCTTTTACTGTTACTATCTTAGATTAATCTCCCTTAGACACAACATATTCACTACTTTAAAATTAGACTTAACAAGGATACCGCTATATTGGTCGGTTGGCTATTTATTATAAACCGGATTAATCCTGACTTAACAAGGATACCGCTATATTGGTCGGTTGGCTTTTAAATTTCTTTACCGCCTACATGGCAGGTTCATGGACAAATTTTACTGCCTTTATGGCTGGTCGGACTTAATATTGACTTAATCATGTTACCGCCTATATGGTTGGTTGGTTTTAATCTCACAAGTGATTATGTTATACTAAAGGAGATATCTAAGTTAGTAATTAGTAAAAATAATTCCTTTTATCTTGGCAGTTTATTTTCATTTACTTTTCTGCTTTTACTTTCTCGCATTTTCTTTTCAGCATTTATTTTATGTCTTTTAAGTTTTCATTAGCCCTAGTTATGTATCGTAACTAAGTCAGTATCTTGGGTTGTGGTGAATTTCAATATAACTGGTTTATAAGGGGTTAGATATAGTTGGGGTAATTTAAAGATTTATTTATTGAGTCTTAATCTTAATGCTCTTTAATTAACTGGCCATTAATTAAATTGATTAGGTAAACTTAAAATGAACTAGACATATGGATTTTAAGTTTAAGACCTCAGACTCAATAGCCCACGATCTTCCGTGAGGATATATAACCCTTTAATAGATTTCTTTACAGGATATGAATATACATGTCGGGCGAGGGTAGCCATAATTGGAACTTAATCTTAATGAATCTAGGTAATTTGATTGACATAGACATATGGTTCAATTGGATTATACTAGGTATTTGTAATTGACCATCGGAAGAGGCTTTTACATGATTTAGTGTTCCGGGTTAATAAATCAATATATTACCCAACTATAAGATAACCACTTCATCTTTTAAATAATATTGGAATAAATCACAACCCTGGATAGTTTTTATAAATTTGGATTTTACTCAACCTACTTTTACGCAATTTTATTTACTTGTTTTTAAATCTAGAATCATCGCCATTTCAAATCAATCAATCAGACAACCTGTTAGATACTAGTAATCATTTGGCCCCATAAATTGATAACAAAAAGGTTTTAAGTCCTCGTGGGATCGATATTTTTTATACTACTTGAACGATACGTGCGCTTACGTTATACGTGTGTGATTACGCCGGTCAAGTTTTTGGCGCCGTTGCCGGGGACTTATTTATCTTTTACCATTAGTTTACGGGTTAGATTCGTTACTTGTATCTATTTTTCTTTTTACTTATTGTTTTCGTTTTCTTGTTTCAGGTTCTCAGACACTTCATGAGACGAACCAGAAGCTTTGAAATCTGACCGCTTGACCCAGAGATTGAAAGAACCATCAGACAATTGAGAAGGGAAAGGCGAGAAGGCCAAGAAACAATTGTTAACATGGAACCTGAACCTTTGAAGGTTGCACCACCAATTCCCATTCGAGACAGAACCATTCCGGTGGTAGATGGCCTCATTTCCTGTATTGTACTTCCTCCCTTACCAGCAAATGCGGGTGATATCAAAACTTGCATTCAGATGATTCAGTAGTCAGTTCAGTTTCGGGGGAATGCAATTGAAGATCCTAATGCCCACATCAGTAACTTCCTGGAAGTTTGCGGCACTTTCAATTACAACCGAGGAGCTGAAGAAGCTATGAGACTACGAGTTTTTCCATATTCCTTGAAAGACAGAGCAAAAGCTTGGCTACATTCACTACCAGTTGGATCCATCACAACGTGGAACACTCTTGCCACCAAATTTCTTACAAAATACTTTCCACCAGCAAGAACTGCAAAGTTGAGGAATGACATCACATCTTTTGTGCAGCAAGATTCAGAATCCCTGTACGAAGCTTGGGAAAGATACAAAGATCTACTTCGGAAATGTCCTCACCATGAGATTCCAAAATGGCTTCAAGTCCAAACTTTCTATAATAGACTTTCTGGACTGATGAGAACCACAGTTGATGCTGCTGCTGGAGGAGCTTTGATGGCAAAAGGAGAAGATCAAGCCTAGGACTTAATTGAAAAAATGGCCAACAACAATTCCTTGTGGCCAACAGAAAGGAGCCTTATTCAAAGAATTGCAGGAATTTATGAGGTTGGAGCCAATTCAGCAGTCAGTGACAAGCTGGATCAGATATGCAAATTCATGGAAACTCTTAACACTCAAAGCAACATTGGAGTCACAAGTTCATCATATGGAGGAGCATCAGAACCAACTCAACTTGAAGAAACGGTGAATTATGTCAACAATTTCAACAGACAGGGGAACAATCCATATTCCAACACCTATAACCCAGGGTGGAGGAATCATCCTAATTTTTCATGGAGCAACAATTCAGGGCAAAAGAATTATCCACCACCTGGATTCCAGCAACAGAACAAAAGCCAGGAGTTTGAAAAAGAACCAGAAATGAAAGAATGGATTGCAGAGATGTTCAAAAAGCAACAACAGCATATGATGCTATATTTCAAAGCCAATCAGCTTCTATCAAAGCACTGGAGAATCAGATTGGACAACTGGCCAATGCTCAGAGTTACAGACCGCCAGGAAATCTTCCCAGCAACACTGAACCAAATCCAAGGAACCGAAGGAATGAGCAATGTCAAGCCATCACCTTGAAAAGCGGTACTGAAATTAACAAAGATATTGGAATCAAGGCATCCATTGAAGACGTTCCAAAAGAAGCATAACAACAGATGGAGGAAAAAGAAGCAAAGGAAAAAGAACAGATCACTCCACCTCCACCTTTTCCTCAACGTCTTCAGAAAAACAAACTGGATAAGCAGTTTGCTCGATTCCTGGAGGTGTTCAAAAAGCTGCACATCAGCATTCTATTCGCAGAAGCCTTGGAGGAAATGCCCAGCTATGTCAAATTCATGAAAGATATTCTTTCACGAAAACAGAGATTGGGAGACTAAGAGACAGTAGCATTGACGGAAGAATGCAGCGCCATTATTCAGAGGAAACTTTCCCGAAGTTGAAAGATCCTGGCAGTTTCACAGTCCCGTGCACCATTGGAGAACATTATATCGGTAAAACTTCATGTGATTTAGGTGCTAGTGTTAACTTGATGCCTTTTTCTATTTACAGGAAACTAAAAATTGGAGAAGCAATGCCTACTTCAGTCTCTTTACAACTTACCGATCAGACGCTCGCATTTCCAAGAGGAGTGGTTGAAGATGTGCTGGTTAAAGTTGACAAACTCATTCTTCCAGCTGATTTCATTATCCTTGACATGGAATAAGACAAAGATGTTCCTATCATTCTTGGGAGACCATTTTTGGCAACATGACGAACTGTGATTGATGTACAAAAAGGAGAACTAACCATGAAAGTTCAGGACCAAGAAGTTACCTTTAATGTGTTCAAAGCCATGAAATTCCTGAGTGAAGGAAAGGAAGAAGAATGCTTCAGAATTGATGTTGTTGATACTATCATCCAGGATACTGATACAATTCCCACGAATAATCTTGAAGCTTGCATCACCAACATGTCTGACAGCGAGCTTGATGCTGAAATTATGGAGTGTATCAACTATCTTGACAAACCATTCCGTTTCAAAGTACCACCACCAATTGAAAGCTTGGAGTTACCAAAGACTGAGCGAATCAAGCCCTCGATTGAAGAACCACCGCAACTGGAGCTAAAGTTACTTCCGAGCCACCTCAGGTATGCATTTCTTGGAAACTCTTCTGAATTACCTGTTATAATTTCTTCGTCGCTAACATTGGAACATGAAGAAAAGTTGCTGAGAGTATTGAGAGCACAAGAAAGCCATTGGCTGGACTATAGCAGACATTTGAGGCATTAGTCCATCATTTTGCATGCACAAAATCTTGATGAACGATGAGTACAAACCCACTGTGGAGCATCAACGGAGACTCAATCCAATCATGAAAGAAGTCGTGAAGAAAGAAATCATCAAATGTTTGGATGCTGACATCATTTATCCCATTTCAGACAGCAGTTGGGTGAGTCCTATGCAATGTGTGCCGAAGAAAGGAGGAATTACTGAGATCACCAATGAAAAGAACGAATTAATTCCAACAAGAACAGTAACTGGATGGAGAGTATGCATGGACTACCGTAAGCTGAACAAAGCCACGAGAAAGGACCACTTTCCGCTGCCATTCATTGATCAGATGCTGGACAGACTGGCGGGACATGAGTTCTATTGCTTTCTAGACGGATATTCAGGATACAATCAGATTGCCATCGCCCCAGAAGATCAGGAGAAAACCACCTTTACATGTCCTTTTGGTACTTTTGCTTTCCGCAGGATGCCATTTGGACTATGTAATGCCCCTGCCACATTTCAGCGTTGCATGATGGCCATCTTCTCAGACATTTTTGGCAACATGACGAACTTTGATTGATGTACAAAAAGGAGAACTAACCATGAAAGTTCAGGACCAAGAAGTTACCTTTAATGTGTTCAAAGCCATGAAATTCCTGAGTGAAGAAAAGGAAGAAGAATGCTTCAGAATTGATGTTGTTGATACTATCATCCATGATACTGATACAATTCCCACGAACAATCTTGAAGCTTGCATCACCAACATGTCTGACAGCGAGCTTGATGCTGAAATTATGGAGTGTATCAACTATCTTGACAAACCATTCCGTTTCAAAGTACCACCACCAATTGAAAGCTTGGAGTTACCAAAGACTGAGCGAATCAAGCCCTCGATTGAAGAACCACCGCAAATGGAGCTAAAGTTACTTCCGAGCCACCTCAGGTATGCATTTCTTGGAAACTCTTCTGAATTACCTGTTATAATTTCTTCGTCGCTAACATTGGAACATGAAGAAAAGTTGCTGAGAGTATTGAGAGCACAAGAAAGCCATTGGCTGGACTATAGCAGACATTTGAGGCATTAGTCCATCATTTTGCATGCACAAAATCTTGATGAACGATGAGTACAAACCCACTGTGGAGCATCAACGGAGACTCAATCCAATCATGAAAGAAGTCGTGAAGAAAGAAATCATCAAATGTTTGGATGCTGACATCATTTATCCCATTTCAGACAGCAGTTGGGTGAGTCCTATGCAATGTGTGCCGAAGAAAGGAGGAATTACTGTGATCACCAATGAAAAGAACGAATTAATTCCAACAAGAACAGTAACTGGATGGAGAGTATGCATGGACTACCGTAAGCTGAACAAAGCCACGAGAAAGGACCACTTTCCGCTGCCATTCATTGATCAGATGCTGGACAGACTGGCGGGACATGAGTTCTATTGCTTTCTAGACGGATATTCAGGATACAATCAGATTGCCATCGCCCCAGAAGATCAGGAGAAAACCACATTTACATGTCCTTTTGGTACTTTTGCTTTCCGCAGGATGCCATTTGGACTATGTAATGCCCCTGCCACATTTCAGCGTTGCATGATGGCCATCTTCTCAGACATGCTGGAGCAGAGTATGGAGGTTTTCATGGATGACTTTTCTGTATTTGGAGATTCATTTGACCATTTAATTAATCTGGGATTAATTAAAAGAGAGAGAACGATTAATTTGGAATTAATCGGTAAAATTAATATATTCGATATATTAATCGAAATTAGATTTCGACGCGGAATTAAAATTAGATTTTAATTCGGGCGAACGAATTAATTTAGAATTAATTCATTAGCGACGTGAATAGTGAATTCGCTAGGCGTAATCATTTAATTACGACGCGACGGAAAATTCGTTAATTTGGAATTAGCGAACCTGAGCCCGAGAGTGATTGCGAGAGCATTCGCATTTCGAATTCGAGCACGGCACGTAAGTCACATCAATCGTCAAATCACTAGTCGTATCAATCGTTAAATCACTTGTCACTTTGAGTGATGTGATATGACATGTTGTCACTTTAATAAAGTGAAGAGATGTGATGTGAATAGTGATGTGAAGTGATTACAAATCATTATTTGCTTTTGCTTTTGACTTTTAATTTAAAGTATAATATATGTTTATTTATTTATTTACTTGGTAAATAATTTAATAATAAAACATATATAAAGATTTTCTTTCTTCTCTTCCTACAAGCCATTTTACGTTTCTCTCTCTTCCAAATACGGTTTCTAGGGTTTTTTGAAAACTAGAAATTCTTCTTCTCTCTCAATCGGTCTTGGACCGATTTCTTCATCATTTTTTTGCTTTGATCGATTAAAATGGAGAAGAACAAGTGCTAGCACACTCTAGGGTTTATACCAAGGTGATAGGGTAGTGAATCTTTGAGCATGGAATTCTTTTGAAGCTTGAAGCTTGGAGCTTCCATGGTGTCCACCCATGGCCGAAAATTAGAGGAACCACAAGCATCAAAACCGTGCAGTCCACTCCATGAAGAAGCTCATTGACGACCTTCACCAAGGAGGAAAATGGGTTTTTGTTCTTCCTAACATCAAACCAATCAATGTGAGTATGTATTCCACCTTATTCCTTTGATGTATTCATGCGTTTTGTGCTTGATTTTGATGGATCTTGGGACCTATATTAGAAACCAACATTCAAACCTTCACCAAAATTGGGGCTTTTCATATATGTGATGATTTTAGATGTATCTAAAATTTGGGAATTTTTGGAATTGATTTGGACATGTTTTGAACATAAAGGACCAAATTGCTAATTCTTGAAAATTAAGGGACCTATTAGCAATTTCGGCAAAATTGTTTTCTGAAAAAAAATTGAATTTTTATGTTTTAGACATAAATAAATCATTTTGGAATTGATTTAGAATCAATTAAAATTGTTTTGAACAATTTTGGACTAAAATGATTGAAATTCAAAATTTTGGGGCAAATTGGTAATTTCTGAAAAATCTGATTTTTGGGTAAAAATTTCAGTTATTAAATGTTGATTAATTTCAAGAAAAATAATTGAAATCGGAAAATTTTGATTTTCCGCGATCCGCTGCGTTTACCCGAATTACCACCCGAAACCCCAACAAAAATGGTATCAGAGCAGGTCTGAACCTCGAAACATAGTATGGATAAGCCCTTAAATTCATTGTTTTAATTATGTTCTTACATGATACATGCTTATATTTATTTAATTTGATTAAATTAAATATATTTCATATTTGTGGAAAATCCCTCTTTTAATAAAGTTGTGAAAGTAATATGTATTGGATACATATTTCTTGGTCCGTCTTGTCAATACGGTTGTGGATATCTGTTCTATGACTGCATCTGAGATTGTGCCAAAGCTGTGAGGGTGTAGTTGATAGAAATTTATCCATACTGGATGTATATGTGATACTAGACAAATTCAAGCGAAAGCGGAAATCCTGAACTTGCCAAAGCTGTCAGGACTACGCAAGTATCTTGAATTTGTCATTGACAAGTTTAACCTTGGTACACCTCCTTGTGAACGTGCCTAAGTTGTCACAATGAGAAACGGCCAGGACCGGAATCCAGGAGTCACTATTAAGTGATTGACAATGTGTTGTCTACCTAATGAATATACGTAGGTGAGAACGTGCCAAAGCTGTGAGCTGAAATATATTCATGGGATCCACCTTTCGCTATTAAATTTAATTTGATTAATTGTTTGATTGCATTCTATTTGGGGATTACAGTATTGCATGTTATAGTGGGAGGGGCATTTTTAGATTAAAAATCCATGATCTATTTATGCTTTATTTGATTTATATTATTATGAAACTGTTATGTCTGCTAACCGTTATTCACTGTCTATATGATAGATTTGCGATGGCGGCACCTACTCCTAATCCTTTTGCCCGTATACTAGATACGAATAAGCTTAAGGGCGCCGAAAACTTCGCATATTGGGATTTAGATCTGAGAATTATTCTTGGATCTGAACAAATAGAATATTTGTTGGAAGGTCCGTTGCCTCTGGCTATACCTGATGATGCCACACCTCAGGAACACGAGACTCTCCGTAAATGGAAAGATGATGACAGACGTGTCAAATCATAAATTCTCAGTTCCTTGGGATCAGATCTTAAGAGTCAATATTTTGGATTGCCTGACGCATATACTATGATGACGCGGTTGAGAGAATCCTTTATGAACAAAGAGCAAGTCATTGTTCATAAGATTGCTATGGAACTGTTACATGCAAAATTAGAAGATGGACAGGCTGTGAGCCCTCATGTGCTTCATCTGAACGATTTCGATGATGAATAAGCTTTGTCATTCCTTTTATCCATTGGGAACATACTCGTGTCAGGCTCTATCAATAGTCTTTTCCTCTATATCTCCCTTGCTGTCTACGAAAAAGGCATGTTTAGGGCTGTATACTCAATGTCCCCCACTACATGAGCAACTGTGATTAGGGGCCTCAGTCCTGGAGACGATTTTCTCAGGTTTGTATGTTTGAACTGTTAGCAACACAATCTGTAATGGATTTTGATGATGTAACATGAGTGAAGACTTTGATGCACAATAGCGAGACATTATAAAAAGATGTTGAAGCACAACAGTGGGGAAGAGCGAAGAATGTGAAGATGAAATTGCTTAGTTAATTTTATTCAGGTTATTTTATTTTCTGTTTTGCTCGAGGAGTAGCAAAATGTTAGGTTTGGGGGTGTGATGAGTGGTATTTATATCACTTTTTCCCACTCATTTGACCTAATATTTCGTATAGTTTCTCGAGTTTTATGAACATTTTGATGCGTTTTTATTTATTTTGCAGATAAAAATAATATTGGGACTTAATGGAATCAACTCGGGGCTAAAACGATGAAATTCGGAGGAAACAATGTCAAAAACGAAATTTTACTATACGAGTCACGAAGTGTAGTCAAAATTTTCAGGTTTACGCAACTTTCGTATTTTGGCCATAACCTTTTCATCCAATATCCAATTGAGCTGATTCAAGTTTCAGATTAAAGAACACTCGAAGATCTACAACTTTGAAAGTCAAAATAATTTCGAATTCGGACGTTTTCATGGCCGAAATAGATGAACAATCCAGAATATTTTATGTATCTACTATAGTCATTTACAAAATATAAAATAAAATTAATAAAATAAAAAAATAAAATTGTCAAACTTCCACCAAACATGCTTACATTTTTAGTGCCATGTTTGGTTCCATGTTTGATGCCATGTCTTGTGGCATGTTTGGTGGAGTGTTTGGTGGAGCAATTCGTGGAGCAATCAGTGGAGAAATTTGTGGAAGCCTTTAGGTTTTTCTATAAATACCAAGCCATTTCATTTGTAATTCTCATGCTTTCCTTAGGTTTTTGTAAGGAATTTAAGGATTGCATATTGTGTATTTATTTTTAGTAATTTAATTTATGTATTTTAATTTTCAGTAGCAGTAGTTCTCTTCTTCTACTCCTTTCTTTTTATGTTCAGTAGTTAAATTTTCGCTGGGGGAAGGGTGAAGCTTTTAATATTTTAATTTAGATTAATATCCCTTAATTATAATATAAAATTTATTATTCACTAAAAGGAATTACCGCCTTCATGGCTGGTTTTATTTATTTGGCATAATGTGGCACCGCCTATATGGCTGGTCTTTAGGTGACAGATAATTACCGCCTATATGGCTGGTTTATGAACAAATAATAATACCGTCTTTATGGCTGGTTGGACTTCATTTAAATCTGACTTAATAAGGAATACCGCCTACATGGATGGTTGGCTATCACCGTTAAATTCTATATTATTGTAAGGGAGATTTCTAAATTATAAATAGTAAAAGTGGATCCCCTAACCCCAGCATTTTATTTTTATTCTAGGGAAGTGATGACACACAATACACACACTTAATAATTGATTTTCTTCTTATGGGTAGTTCTTTAGTTTGTTTATTAAGTCTTAGTCTTAATGCTTCCTGTTGACTGATCACCAATAGGATTGATGGGGTAAATCTAAAATGAACTAGACATAGGGATTTTAGGTTTCAGCCTTAGACTTAATAACTCTTGATCTTCCTTGAGGATAGATAACCCTTTAATAGATTTCCTTACAGGATAGGCATATACCTGTCGGGTGTGGGTAGCCATAATTGGAACTTGGTCTTAATGAATTCAGGTAATGTGGTTGACATAGGAATATGGTTCGATTGGGTTATACTGGGTATTTGCGTCTGACCATCGGAAGAGGCTTTTGCATATTTTCGTGTTCCAGGTTAGCAAACTGAATTAATACACATAATTGAGGGAATCGATTCATCTTTTTAACAGTATTGTATGGAGTCACGACCCTAGATCTTTTGAGTCTTTTCCTTAGTTTCCTTAGTATTTTCTTTTGAGTCTTTTGTAATTTCTTTTGTATTTTCTTTTGTTTATTTTATTTTAATTAAGCAATTCCACATTCAACCAACCAAAGCAATCAATTCCCTTCTCCCTAAAATTAGATACTTGTAAATAAATAGATTCAATAATTAATAACAATAGTAGGAATTAAGTCCTCGTGGGATCGATATTTTATACTACTTGAACGATACGTTCACTTGCGTTATACGCGTGTGATTACGCCGGTCAAGTTTTTGGCGCCGTTGCCGGGGACTTATTTTTCTTGAGTTGTTAATTTTGAAGCTATCTAATTTTCTTTATTTTTATCTGTAATTTTTATTTCTTTCTTTTATTTTCAGGTGGTTGAAAAATGAAACACTACTGGGAGATGGAGAGATTACGAGCCTTATACAAAGATACACCCCAAGTCTGGGAACAACAGTCTGATTTTCTGAGGACTGCTGACGATTATCACTGGATGCCAGAACCAAGCAATACTACATTTGTTCAACAGAACTCAATGTGGAGATGTGACATATGTAATGGTAACCACCCAAGCGATTATTGCGAGTACAACTACAATTCAGGGTGGCAGAACTATCAGAATCCTTTATGGTATGATGAGCCATCACATTTCACAGAGCCACATTTTCCATCTTATCCACCATCTACCTTTGATCTTTACCAACAACCAGAACCATCAGAGGAAGAATTATTGGTTGACATGCTCAAAGATTGGTTCAAGAAAAGAGATAAAAAGTTGGATGCAATGCTTGAAACATATCAGAACCAACTTGAAAGTATTCAGAGACAAATAGAATCTATTCAGAGGATGACAGATCAAATGAGACAATTAACAGAAAATCAGAGCTGCATACCTCAAGAATCATTTTCAGATGACACTGATGAAGCCTTCGAGTACCAATTATTTCACGATGACACTTCAGTAAAGGAGGAGGCTGAGCAGTATCAACAACCAGAGGTATCAGTTCAGGAGCCCAAACCGGCAAAGTCTCGATTTGACTTTTATTATTCAAATTCTGACGAGGATGAAGCTGAGTTATTTGTACCAACTGCATCAACAACGGAGGATCAAACTTTCAATCCTCAAAATGAAGATCTTGGAGCATGTTTTAATATGATGTTTGATGAAGATCTACATGAGCCAATCATTTCACCCAGATCAGAGGATGAAGACCTAAAATCTGACATTTCTTTACATCCTCAGGTTGATAATTTTGAAGCATGCATTTCACAGATGACATATGAAGAGCTAAATGAAGAAATCCTAAAATACATTTATGAAGAATAGGTGGAGCAAGAAACAGAGCAAATGGAGGAGCACATGTCTGATCTTATTGAAGATCCAGAGCATTCAGGCGAAACATCACTGTTTTGGGGAGTACAATATAAGATATCACCCAGAAACTTGACAGAATGGAACTTCCATTCCAAGTCAAGCACCATACGAGACCTCCTGATTTTCTTTCTTTCTTTGCAGGAATTGTTGGAGTGATAAAGTTTAAAAAGGTAACACGAGCACTAAATGAGACAAAAAATTTTCTGCGACCTTATCGTTGGAAGAGACCCTTCAAAAGCAACGCTCATGGGATTGTCTGTAATCGGACATCCAAAACGACGCTGAAACCTCATTGACAGATGGATTTCAGTCACGTCTGGCTGAAGATGAAAAATTTAGCGCTAGCAGGGAGGCAACTCATGCAATTTGTTGTAATTTTTGTTTTCATATTTTGTGTATACATGTTGTAGAATTTTTAACTTTTTGTGTTAGTATTTCAGGTAAAAGCACACGAGGAGCAATTTTAAGACAGAAGGAATGGTGTTTGAAGATCACAAAGATGAAAGATAAATCATGAGTGATGGCTGAGTAAGGAATGAATTCTTGAGATGCATCCTCATGAATTTATACTGGCGGGATTCGTATTGAGTACACAATTCCGTTGTCCTAATTATTGCTTTGATTTGCTTTTCTTTTGTTTTTATCTTTATTTTCGCCGACAAGATTTATACTTTTTGACTTTTCACGATTTATTTTTAATGTTCTTCTAATAATTGTCATTTGGCAGGTACTAGTGCAATTATTACTCACCCATTTCAGGTTCTATAAATTCAGCCCGTCATTTCTCTCTTCGACACATCCAGATACATATTCAAATAAGAGAGAGAAAATGGAAGCAACTTCACAGCAGCGAATCAAGAGAATTTGTGTTTTCTGTGGATCCAATTCTGGTAACAAACCAGAATTTATTGAGGCTGCAAAGGAATTGGGGAGAGTCATGGCAGAACGAAATATGCACCTAGTATATGGCGGTGGCAATCTTGGATTGATGGGAAGCATTTCAAAAGCCGTTCAGGATGGTGGCGGCCATGTTTTGGGAATCATTCCAAAACCTTTGGCGGACGAAAACTTAATCGGAAAAACAAATGGAGATGAACGCATCGTATCTGGAATGCCCGAATAAATTCAAGAAATGATCAATACAACAGATGCGTTTATTGCATTGCCAGGAGGACTTGGAACATTTGAAGAATTGTTCACAGTAGCATCGTGGGCGCACTTAAACATTCATCAAAAGCCCATTGGGTTACTAAACATCGAGCATTTCTTCGATTTTCTTTTTGTTTTCCTTACGGAAATAAAAAGACATGAGTTCGTCATAAAATCAGTGGATGAGATTTTCCTGACTGCTACAAAGGCAGAAGAATTGATTGACCAAATCCTTACCTTTGAACCGAAACTGGACCCCATTCTTTCCAAGTTGGACTGGACAGAGAATGATCGTGGTAAGAAGCGTAAACTGGACATAGATCTTAATCGGTAGTTCAGCTAACCTGGTACGAATTTTCTAAACTCTTCTTCTACTGTTTAAGACATTGGGGACAATGTCTCATTTAGGTTTGGGGGAGGAATTTAGTTGATTAGTATCTTGTTGTTATTTTAGTAAAAAATTTATTATGATGTTGTTTTATATTTTTAGTCAAAATTTTTCGAAATTTTAAAAAATTACAAAAATATTTTGTGTTTTTTTGTTTGTATTTTGACGAAAATGGTGAAATTGGTGAGAAATGTATTTCAAACCTATTTTCGAAATAAGTTAATTTTTGTTTATTTCCTTTTAAATTATTTAATTTGTAGATTCTCCATAAAATGGACTAAAATGGATCTTCATATGCTCAGTTGGCAGGCATTATCAATATGCATAGTAACATACAGACATGAGGCATATTTGAAAAGTTTATAATATTCCGTGCTCTAGTTTAATTGGAGGAAGCATCTCTAAATAGCAATGGAGTAAAAAAAAAAATTATGTTGTTCAAAAATAAAGCATCCAAGATCCGGGTTATTAAGTCTGTAAGGGTGTTTTAACACCTAGTGCCCTAAAACCAACTGGTGCTACATGGATCGAAGATGCTTTCCTTAGGTTTTTGTAAGGAATTTAAGGATTGCATCTTGTGTGTTTATTTTTAGTAATTTAATTTATGTATTTTAATTTTCAGTAGCAGTAGTTCTCTTCTTCTACTCCTTTCTTTTTATGTTCAGTAGTTAAATTTTTGCTGGGGGAAGGGTGAAGCTTTTAATATTTTAATTTAGATTAATCTCCCTTAATTATAATATAAAATTTATTATTCACTAAAAGGAATTACCGCCATAATGGCTGAATTTATTTATTTGGCATAATGTGGCACCGCCTATATGGCTGGTCTTTAGGTGACAGATAATTACCGCCTATATGGCTGGTTTATGAACAAATAATAATACCGTCTTTATGGCTAGTTGGACTTCATTTAAATCTGACTTAATAAGGAATACCGCCTACATGGTTGGTTGGCTATCACCGTTAAATTCTATATTATTGTAATGGAGATTTCTAAATTATAAATAGTAAAAGTGGATCCCCTAACCCCAGCATTTTATTTTTATTCTAGGGAAGTGATGACACACAATACACACACTTAATAATTGATTTTCTTCTTATGGGTAGTTCTTTAGTTTGTTTATTAAGTCTTAGTCTTAATGCTTCCTGTTGACTGATCACCAATAGGATTGATGGGGTAAATCTAAAATGAACTAGACATAGGAATTTTAGGTTTCAGCCTTAGACTTAATAACTCACGATCTTCCTTGAGGATAGATAACCCTTTAATAGATTTCCTTACAGGATAGGCATATACCTGTCGGGTGTGGGTAGCCATAATTGGAACTTGGTCTTAATGAATTCAGGTAATGTGGTTGACATAGGAATATGGTTCAATTGGGTTATACTGGGTATTTACGTCTGATGATCGGAAGAGGCTTTTGCATATTTTCGTGTTCCAGGTTAGCAAACTGAATTAATACACATAATTGAGGGAATCGATTCATCTTTTTAACAGTATTGTGTGGAGTCACGACCCTAGATCTTTTGAGTTTTTTCCTTAGTATTTTCTTTTGAGTCTTTTGTAATTTTCTTTTGTATTTTCTTTTGTTTATTTTATTTTAATTAAGCAATTCCACATTCAACCAACCAAAGCAATCAATTCCATTCTCCCTAAAATTAGATACTTGTAAATAAATAGATTCAATAATTAATAACAACAGTAGGAATTAAGTCCTCGTGGGATCGATATTTTATACTACTTGAACGATACGTGCGCTTACGTTATACGCGTGTGATTACGCCGGTCAGACATTCATTTTGCCTACTTGCTTGAGTCCATTCCTTTCAACCTGCACGACATGAGTATATTTGACAAAAGCATTTAACCTTGGTACCATGATATTCAGCGACACTCAGAACATGGAGAATTCCCGACAAAAGCAAGCAGAAAACACAAGATAGCCATTCAGTAATGGGAAATGGGGCAGTAAGACTATCAGATTTAGAAGGGAATGAGTTCATCGATCCAATCAACGTGGATAGGTTGAAGCGATTTTTTTGCCTAAGAAGAAGAAGACCAAGCGACCTCCGTAAGACCTGGAGGAAGACCTAACCCAACGGGATAGGAAACACATCCATACATGCATACATACACGTAACGTACTTGTAATTCTTGTGTTTGTTCTGTGTGTAGGCACTGCATTTTTACACATGAGTCCCTATGATGAGTCTCATTTTGGAGACACTACCTTTTAAGTCACGGAGGTCACGGGAAACGGACATCGGAAGGGGAAATTCAGAATAAACAAGGTTCATTGTTTTCGTTCGTGCTACGTTCGTGTTTACGTTCGAACGTCAAACGGATTGCGGGCGTTCGTGCCGCGTTCGAGGAAGCGTTCGAACGGTGTCGGTAATTCTGGTTTTGCTGCTAGCCTCACATCCAGCCCATTTAGCCCCTCAAAGCCCATAAAACACATCCCAATTTAAATAAATAAATATTAATTAAAACATTAACTAAATAAGATAATAATTAAATTAATTAAATAATTAAATAAAACATATACCAAACATAAAATAAACAATTACCAACTTAAACTAAAATCATGCCTAAATTAAACAAATCACATACTAAATCAAAATATAATCATGCCTAATTAAAATCAATCAACCAATTATATTCCCAATCTAATAAGATTATTCCCAAACTTAAAATATTGTATTCCTAATCCAAGCCAATCAAATATCCAACCTTCCCTATCTAGCCAAGATTTGTCCCCCCTCAATCTTTGACTTCCCTTAACCAAACCAAATCAAATCTCTTGACTTCCCTTAACCAAACCAAATCAAATTCCTTTCCTTGTCAAACCTAACCCTTTGCCTATAAAAAGAACCCTTCACCAACCTTCTCAACCTAGCTAGCTAGTCTCTAACTCATACACAACACACATAAAAACTACAAGAAGAAGACACCCAAAAACAGTAAGCAAAAGATAAAGAGGAAATAGGAGCAGAACGGAGTTGGAGCCGCAAGCAAATCAGTAAAGACAACGAACGAGAACAGTGAACCAGTGAACCGGGAGAGTTGCGGAGCATCCACCCTTCCGACGATCGTGTACCATACATCCGAGAGGTGATTTAAAAGGTTAGACCTGAGGGTACATTTTCATTAGTTTATATTCATTGTTTATTGAATTCTATTCGCATGAGAGTCGTCTATGAATGCATGTTGTGGTCTTTGAGTAGATAAATATGCATGAATTATGAGATGTAATATGTTGTGGGTATTGGATGAATGAGAGATGTGTCAACTCTCGCGGTATATCGGATGGAAACCCGGACATAAATTTCATAGCCGATTCCGAATGGACGGTAATATGATCTGTACTCGGGCCACAACTCCACGTACCACTTGAGTAAACGGCACATTCTCTTGTTTTGTGTTGCTTTCATTTATTTATCCTCGTCATTTAAATTATGTATGTCGTTAGTTATGCATGATTCAACCAAGCGCATGAGCTTAGTGAGTTAGTCCAAAGGTCCTCCATTTAGGAGATAAAGAGCCGAAAGGGCCACCTTCGTGACACTACTTCGCCGCGCCGGTTGATGTATGTTCGGTTGGACGCGAGATACGTTCAATCGGGCATACTTAGTTTGATATTGTTACCTTTATTTTCGTATGTATAAGTCAATCGAGCGCATGGGCTTAGTAAGTGTGTTGTGAGATCCCCTATGGGGAGGGGCTAAAAGCCCTTTACCACGATGCTTTGCCGCGCCGGTTGATGTGTGCTCGGATTGGATGTAAGATGTGTTCAATCGGGCATACTTGGTTGATATGATTGGTTCTATTCTTGTATGTGTGATGTGACGCGCATGGGCTTAGCATGTTGGTCTAAAGGTCCTCTCTTTGAGAGATCAAGAGCCCCAAAAGGTCACCTTTACGGCAGTGCTTCGCCGCGCCCTTTTATTTTCTGTTTATGTATTGCATCCTATTTCATGCATCAGGTCCGTGTCCGTTCGAACGCGTTCACGAACGCAACTCGAACGCGCATGTGTTTTTGCCTTATTATGTGTCAGGTCTCGTATCCGTTCGAACGCGTTAACAAACGCCATACGAACGTGAGCTTTCTGTCTCATCTCCGTTCGAACGCGTTTACGAACGCTACTCGAACGTGAGCATTCTGTCTCATTTTCGTTCGAACGCGTTTACGAACGCTACTCGAACGTGAGCATTCTGTTTCATTTCCGTTCGAACGCATTTACGAACGCTACCCGAACGTGAGCATTCTGTTTCATTTCCGTTCGAACGCGTTTACGAACGCTACTCGAACGTGAGCATTCTGTTTCATTTCCGTTCGAACGCGTTTACGAACGCTACACGAACGTGCACACACTGAACTGAGTCTGTCTTATTATATTCATGCATAATTGCCTATTGGTTTATCTTTCTTATGCAAATGTGTCACAATTCGTATGCTTATGTCATGATAACATTTGAGTATTATTTCTTGCGGTATATCGGATGGAAACCCAGACGTAAATTCCGTAGCCGATTCCGAATGGACGGTAGTGCGGTCTGTACTTGGGCTACAATTCCACGTACCGCTTGGAAAAGTGACCATATGTGTGCTTGCAGGGTCAATATGTGTGCTTGCGTTTTCCTGAATGTGATATGTAAATTTGTATGTTCGTTGCTATCTTGATATATGTTAAGCATGCAATTTTAAATATGAGATATATGTAAAAGCGTACACATAAGTTTTATTTTGCATATGAGAATTTAGAAGCATGATACTATTGGAAATAAGTGTTACTTAAGCTTAGTTAAATTATTACATGAATCCTTTCATTACAAGTGACATAAGTAAGGGACCATTCCGAACCCAACGGTTTGAGGTCTTCCCTCGCGAGGGGTGAGTGCGGCCTTAAATCTTTGTCCCGGTTCACACCGGGTGGTGACTCCATGTTATGTAATCCTTCCCAACTAGGCCGCGAGCCTAGGAACGGCGTCGCCCAGTTTCTGTGCCCCACACTGTGTTTGCAGGTTCCAAACAAAAGAGAAGAACTAGCAGGAGAAACTATAAGCAAACCCAGGGGGCGATCAGAGACATGCATAGGCACATGGCGCCAAGGAGCACGATGCAGATCATCTAACCCGCCAGAAACAGGGAGTACCTCTACACTTGCATATGTACGTATCATATGCTCACGTCTTTATTTTGTTGGTTTGTATTCGCAGGTTTCAACAAAAAAAGGGAAAGCGGCAAAGGCAAGCCAATCAGAAGCAGCAATAGCACAGTGTCCTCAGTTTCTGAGACGCATCAGTATCAGTTTTGGGATGCGTCCCAGGGTTGTGACCCACATCAGTATCAGTTTTGAGGATGCGTCCCAAGAGGCAAAGCCAACATTATCAACAGTTGAAAGGAAGAATTTCGTGGAGTGAGTGGAGAAAAAAAGGAGAGAGAGAGAAAAAAAACAGAGAGAAAGAGAAATCTTTGATAGTTAGACATATATCCGGTGATGACATTGTTTGCTGTAGGGAGAAGTCTTAGAAACGATAAGTGCGAGACTTGCTCTCGTTCAGCATTCTGAGCACTCCATCCATTTAAACACTTTCCACCGCCCTCACGACCACCCAAAAAGGTCAAGGTAACATTAAACCTTGCTGTAGGCATTGCATTTTTGCATATCAGCCCGATGATGAGTCTCGTATGGAGATACTACCTCTTTAGTTGTGAAAGCCGCGGGAAACGGACGTTGGAAGGGTAAAGTTGGAAAATTGAATTTTTGTCAGATTTAACTCGCTTGTTTCGCTTCGGGTTCGCTTGTTGGACCTCTGTTTTAAAACACACCAAACCCATTAAAACACATCTCACAAATTAAATAATTAAAATATTTAAAACACATCTCACAAATTAAATAATTAAAACCAATTAAAATTAAACTTAAATTAAATTAAATCACATTCACCAATTAAATTGAACTTGAAATTAAATTAAATTAAATTCCTAATTTAAATAAAACACATTCCTAATTTAATTAAATCACCTACCAATTAAATAAATCATATCCTTAACTAAAAAGAACAAATCAAATCAATTCCCCTAATTAAAAGATTTTCCCTATCTCATTTTAATTAAAGATATCCCCAATTAACACACAAATCCTTCTCCTACCCAAACAAGGTAAAAACCCTTCCCCTTAGCCTATAAAAAGAACCATTCACCCATCTTTCCAAACCCTGGCTGGCTAACTCATTCTCACAAAAACAAAACACATCAATAAACCCTAATATTCTAAGCTCGTTCTCCCTCGGCAACACACTGCTTCCCTTCACTGTTCAGCCAAGTCTCAAGCTCACGCATAATTCAACGCCTAACAACCTAAGCCTTCACACTGCCACCTGACCCTTCACGCATTCCATTACCCTCCACGCAGCCTTGCTTCTTCACGCAGCTGTGCCCCACTCAAAGCCTCACGCCTAAACCTAGCACCCAGCCTTGCCCTCACTCTCTCGCCACCTAGCCACACAGACTCCACGCAACAAACTCAACCTGCCTTGACACTCACTCAGCAACCATCCACGCACCCTTGCTTCACGTCATAAGCCCCCTCCTTCACTCGCATAGACCACAACCTGAGCAAACCCTTCACGCCACACGTCACACAGAAGCCACCTACCCCTCACAAGACTTCACGCCAACACCTGCCCCTCTCACGCCATTGCCCCCTAATCCACAGCCTAAGCCTCACGCCATTGCCCCCTAATCCAGCAACCAACCTTACGCACCAGCCCCCATTCACGCCTAGCCTTCATCAGCACCACAGACCCCTCAACACGTTCAGCCATCCCACGCACATATTCACCTCCACTACACGCACTAAACAAGCCCCCCACTGCCTTGACTCACGCCTAGCCACCATAAATCCACTCACGTCTAGCCACCTAAAAGCCACTCACGTATCACGCAAACTACCCTCCATTCACGTCCTCAACACAGCCCACATATTGCCCTCTTTCTCGCCAACAAACAGCCCACATATTCCCCCTGAAACAGCCCCCTAACTGCACGCATATTCCCCCTGAAACAGCCCCTTAATTGCCCACATAAGCCCCCTCAAACACTTCACGTAACAGTCCCCAAAAAATTGCCCAAAACAATAACAAAAACTGCCCCTGTAACCCATCCAAAACTGCAACCCAAACCAGTCCAAATAACCCTCAAAACAGTCCCCTAATTACCAAAAACAGTGACCCGAAAATACAACAAAAACAGCAGTGAAAAGGAGTGAAAACAGCAGCCCCAAGACAGCGAAACAGCGAGGAAAGTCGTTGAGTTAGTGGACCGAAAGAGTAGCGGATCATTCACCCTTCCAACGGACGTGTAACGCCCTTTCCTGAGACGACAAAAGAGGTTAGACCTGAGGGCACCTTTTTACTTATCTTCTTTCATTTTATTTTATTTATTTTAAAATATTATTGCATGAGAGTCGTTTGAAGCATGATGTGATTGTTGGATGAGCGGGATATGTGTTCCCTTTTTGTGGTATATTGGATGGAAACCCGGACGTAAATTCCGTAGCTGATTCCGAATGGACGGTAGTGCGGTCTGCAGTCGGGATACAACACCGCGTACCACTTAAAGATATACATATCTCGTCTCATCCAAATTTGTATTTGAGCATGTTATAGTTCGTAACTTGTTTATTTATTGTTTAAAGCATGATTTAGTTTAGTTCATTATTTAACTTTCAAAGCATGATTATGTTATTTAGGCATGTTGTTTCTTTATTCCTTATGCATGATGTTTTGTTTAGTTTATGTTAATGTTTAATTAGTTATTTGTTTACTTTGGTTTAATGGTTCAATATGCTCGTTGTGTTATATTGCGTGGAGTTATTTGGATGAAAGCATGTTAGATCTAAGTACCCTTGAGCATGATTATTGAGTAGACTCGGTTGATTAATTGCACAAATCATATCATCACAAGTGACATAAGTAAGGGACCATTCCGAACCCAACGGTTTGAGGTCTTCCCTTGCGAGGGGTGAGTGCGGCCTTAAATCTTTATCCCGGTTCACACCGGGTGGCGACTCCATGTTATTTCGTACCTCCCAACTAGGCCTCGAGCCTAGAACAGCGTCGTCAGGTTCTGTGTCCCACAGTCTGGCGACTCCACTGGGGATATTAGAGAATTGGCCTCGAAATCATGTCTTGTGATGTGTATAATTTGTGCATTAGTTGACCATGTCTATAGTGGGTTGAAGGGGTTTAGTTAAAGGCATTGTCATAAACCCGCATGAGAACCATAGTTTTATATCCTATAGAAGTTGCCCCTTTATGCTTTTGATAACCACATTCATATTATATCTCATATGTCGCATGCATCTCATGCATACATGCATCATGTTAACCCTCTGTGTCTTAAAAGCCATCATAGATATCCGTTGGGTTAGAGAAAAAAAAAGTTATTCAATAGGAGTTTAGCAAATATGGATAGCGGGGAAAAGGAAATCGAGAAACAGAAAACCTTATGGCAAGGATAGAAAGACCATTGGGGGGCCTTCAAAAAAAAAGAGAAAGAAAAAAAAGAGAAAAAAAAAAAAGGAGAGAAAAAAAAAATATGTTTGTTTTTAGTCCTTGATAGTTAGACATAAGTCCGATGATGAAATTGATTGCTTTAAGGTGAAACCTTAGAAACGATAAACTCTTGATGTACTTTTATCTGATACTTTGAGTGATTGATCTATGATAGACTCGTAAGCACTTCACTATAGGTTCTTAGCGGTGAAAACCTGAGTAGTTAGCAAGGTGACTAGTTGAAGAAATTGTAGGTCGGTGAATGACCATTTGCTTAGATGTCTATCTTGATTTGCTTATGTTATGATGTGTGGTATGGTTGAAAATGAAAGAAAAGTCTCTAAAGAAAAGAATTAAACCACCTATAACCAATAAGCGTGAAGCTACCCATGGGCGAGTATTAGGACCACCATGAGGAGAAATGCTACCTTAAAGGGTAGGTGTGTTGAAAAAAAAAAAAAAAAAGAAAAGAAAAAATGAAGTTCAAAATGAAACGAGAGACAAAGGAAAAAAAAAAATAAAATCATACCACATTGAGCATGGAAAAGCAACTGCATGCATAATTAAGACATATAGGTTGGTTTGACCCATCGATCCCGATTTTTGAAACGAAATCATTGAGTTGGCTTGCTTAAGGATCAAGCTGTGAAAAAAACCTTTGCACACACACACTTTGAGTCTGACATAGATCATTTATTCAAAAACTCAGATTTGAGTTGCATTGAGTGTTTTGAAGGTTCTCTGGTTTCATTACTGAGCATTCTTTGAGGGCAATAATATGTGTAACTATTGGGACTATTTCGTAGCATGTGATATAGTATGATATGGAAGGCCCCACCATGTGGTTCATCTTGATCAAGCACAAAACAGTGGAGAACAGAAAGCTAAGTTAAGACTGAGAGCGACCAGTCTACCACCCCGTGAATAAGAGGAATAACAAGAAATTGAGCCATGAGACCAGAGAGAAGACTGAGCAATCACTTGGAGAAATTGGGGGAAGACCTAACCCAGCGGAATAAGAAATTCATTCACGCATGCATGCATACACGTGACAAATTTTGCATTCTTTTTGTGTTTGTTTTGTTTTGTATTCACAGGTTTCAAAGAAGAAAAAGAAAAGCGGCAAAGGCAAGCCAATCAGAAGCAGCGACAGTACAGTCCGTTTCAGAAATGAATCAGTTTTGGGGATGAGTACAGGGCCGAGGCCCACATCAGTATCAGTCTGGGGGCGAGGCCCATATCAGTTTCAGTTTGGGGATGAGTCCCAGGGTTGAGGCCCACATCGTCAGAATTTTGGAATGAACAAGCCAAGAATGGTAATCCGAGAATGGAGCAGAGTTCAAGAATGAACAAGTTGAGAATGGTAATCCGAGAATGGATCAGAATTGGGAATGGTAATCCGAGAATGGATCAGAGTCCGAGAATGGATCAGAGTTCGAGAATGGACAAGCCAAGAAGGGCAATCAGAGTTCAAGGATGAACACTCTGGGTATGGACTATGGAGATACATCATCAGTTCTGCCGGGTATGGCACTCTGGGGGCGAGGCCCACATTAGTCAGGGGGCGAGGCCCATGTCAGTATCAGTCTGGGGGCGAGGCCTACATCGGTATTAGTTTTGGGGCGAGGCCCACATCACCCTGAGGGCGAGGCCCATATCAGTATCAACATAGGGGCGAGGCCCACGTCATCATCAGTTTGAGGGCGAGGCCCATGTCAGCTTGGGGGCGAGTCCCCACATCATCATCAGTTTGGGGCGAGGCCCACATTGGTTCAGCATCAGTTCCTGTCAGGTATGGCATTCAGGGACAAAGCCACACAATCAGTACAGTTCGGGAATAAAGCCCACATTAAACATAATTTAGGAAGAAAGCCTATACTCAGTTTAGCTCGGCAATAAAGCCCACATTCAGTACAGTTCAGGGAGAAAGCCCACATTCAGTACAGTTCGGGAATAAAGCCCACATTCAGTTCAGCTTGGGAATAAAGCCCACATTCAGTACAGTTCGGGAATAAAGCCCACATTCAGTGCAGTTCAGGAAGAAAGCCTTCATTCAGTTCAGTTCAGGAAGAAAGCCTGCATTCAATACAGTTCAGGAACAATAACACACAGTTAGCTCAGATCAGGGAACAAAGCTCAATGGGAAGAAAGCCTCATGTCAGTATAGTTTGAGAACAAAGCTCAAGGGGAAGAAAGCCTCATTATAGTTTGAGAACAAAGCTCAAGGGGAAGAAAGCTTCATGTCAGTATAGTTTGGGAACAAAGCCCGGGGGAATAAAGCCTCACCTCAACAGTTCGGGAATAAAGCCCAGGGGAATAAAGCCTCATCTCAATAGTTCGGGAATAAAGCTCAGGGGAATATAGCCTCATCTCAATGCAGTTCGGGAATAAAGCCCACAGTCCAAACAATCAGGGAATAAAGCCCTATCTCTACACAGTCAACAGTTCGGGAATAAAGCCCAGGGGAATAAAGCCTCATATCAACACAGTTCGGGAACAAAGCCCAGAGGTCGAGTCACCTCGCCATCACATTCAGTTCGGGAACAAAGCCCAGAGAACAAAACCCACAGGTGGTTCGGGAACAAAGCCCAGAGGTCGAGGCACCTCGCCATCACATTCAGCTCGGGAACAAGCCCAGGGAACAAAGCCCACAGATGGTTCGGGAACAAAGCCCAGGGGTCGAAGCGCCTCACCATCAAATCAGTTCAGTTCGGTAGTGATTCCTAGAGATCGAAGCATCTTGCAGGGATGAACCTCAGGGGTCGAAGCACCTCACCACCAGATCAACTCAGTTCGAATCAACATGGCAAGTCAGGTGGCAGCTGGCGAGCCAGGTAAGTGAAAATGCATTGCACGTACTTTGATAGGATTGTCATTGTCACACACTGAACAAGTCCCATCAAAGTGGGGGCGACTGTAGGCATTGCATTTTTGCATATCAGCCCGATGATGAGTCTCGTATGGAGATACTACCTCTTTAGTTGTGAAAGCCGCGGGAAACGGACGTTGGAAGGGTAAAGTTGGAAAATTGAATTTTTGTCAGATTTAACTCGCTTGTTTCGCTTCGGGTTCGCTTGTTGGACCTCTGTTTTAAAACACACCAAACCCATTAAAACACATCTCACAAATTAAATAATTAAAATATTTAAAACACATCTCACAAATTAAATAATTAAAACCAATTAAAATTAAACTTAAATAAATTAAATCACATTCACCAATTAAATTGAACTTGAAATTAAATTAAATTAAATTCCTAATTTAAATAAAACACATTCCTAATTTAATTAAATCACCTACCAATTTAAATAAATCATATCCTTAACTAAAAAGAACAAATCAAATCAATTCCCCTAATTAAAAGATTTTCCCTATCTCATTTTAATTAAAGATATCCCCAATTAACACACAAATCCTTCTCCTACCCAAACAAGGTAAAAACCCTTCCCCTTAGCCTATAAAAAGAACCATTCACCCATCTTTCCAAACCCTGGCTGGCTAACTCATTCTCACAAAAACAAAACACATCAAATAAACCCTAATATTCTAAGCTCGTTCTCCCTCGGCAACACACCTGCTTCCCTTCACTGTTCAGCCAAGTCTCAAGCTCACGCATAATTCAACGCCTAACAACCTAAGCCTTCACACTGCCACCTGACCCTTCACGCATTCCATTACCCTCCACGCAGCCTTGCTTCTTCACGCAGCTGTGCCCCACTCAAAGCCTCACGCCTAAACCTAGCACCCAGCCTTGCCCTCACTCTCTCGCCACCTAGCCACACAGACTCCACGCAACAAACTCAACCTGCCTTGACACTCACTCAGCAAACCATCCACGCACCCTTGCTTCACGTCATAAGCCCCCTCCTTCACTCGCATAGACCACAACCTGAGCAAACCCTTCACGCCACACGTCACACAGAAGCCACCTACCCCTCACAAGACTTCACGCCAACACCTGCCCCTCTCACGCCATTGCCCCCTAATCCACAGCCTAAGCCTCACGCCATTGCCCCCTAATCCAGCAACCAACCTTACGCACCAGCCCCCATTCACGCCTAGCCTTCATCAGCACCACAGACCCCTCAACACGTTCAGCCATCCCACGCACATATTCACCTCCACTACACGCACTAAACAAGCCCCCCACTGCCTTGACTCACGCCTAGCCACCATAAATCCACTCACGTCTAGCCACCTAAAAGCCACTCACGTATCACGCAAACTACCCTCCATTCACGTCCTCAACACAGCCCACATATTGCCCTCTTTCTCGCCAACAAACAGCCCACATATTCCCCCCTGAAACAGCCCCCTAACTGCACGCATATTCCCCCTGAAACAGCCTCTTAATTGCCCACATAAGCCCCCTCAAACACTTCACGTAACAGTCCCCAAAAAATTGCCCAAAACAATAACAAAAACTGCCCCTGTAACCCATCCAAAACTGCAACCCAAACCAGTCCAAATAACCCTCAAAACAGTCCCCTAATTACCAAAAACAGTGACCCGAAAATACAACAAAAACAGCAGTGAAAAGGAGTGAAAACAGCAGCCCCAAGACAGCGAAACAGCGAGGAAAGTCGTTGAGTTAGTGGACCGAAAGAGTAGCGGATCATTCCCCCTTCCAACGGACGTGTAACGCCCTTTCCTGAGACGACAAAAGAGGTTAGACCTGAGGGCACCTTTTTACTTATCTTCTTTCATTTTATTTTATTTATTTTAAAATATTATTGCATGAGAGTCGTTTGAAGCATGATGTGATTGTTGGATGAGCGGGATATGTGTTCCCTTTTTGTGGTATATTGGATGGAAACCCGGACGTAAATTCCGTAGCCGATTCCGAATGGACGGTAGTGCGGTCTGCACTCGGGATACAACGCCGCGTACCACTTAAAGATATACATATCTCGTCTCATCCAAATTTGTATTTGAGCATGTTATAGTTCGTAACTTGTTTATTTATTGTTTAAAGCATGATTTAGTTTAGTTCATTATTTAACTTTCAAAGCATGATTATGTTATTTAGGCATGTTGTTTCTTTATTCCTTATGCATGATGTTTTGTTTAGTTTATGTTAATGTTTAATTAGTTATTTGTTTACTTTGGTTTAATGGTTCAATATGCTCGTTGTGTTATATTGCGTGGAGTTATTTGGATGAAAGCATGTTAGATCTAAGTACCCTTGAGCATGATTATTGAGTAGACTCGGTTGATTAATTGCACAAATCATATCATCACAAGTGACATAAGTAAGGGACCATTCCGAACCCAACGGTTTGAGGTCTTCCCTTGCGAGGGGTGAGTGCGGCCTTAAATCTTTATCCCGGTTCACACCGGGTGGCGACTCCATGTTATTTCGTACCTCCCAACTAGGCCTCGAGCCTAGAACAGCGTCGTCAGGTTCTGTTGTCTACACTTGCTTTTCTCATTTTACTGCTCATTTCATACTACTGACTTGAGCGTCGGGTATCCCCGGCACCCACCACACCGGTGGGTAGTCTACTCCCGTTCACTCTACCTTTGTCTTACAGGATCGTTAATGCCCCCAACCTATAAATTCTGATTAAGGACCTCGGTCGAAATCCAGCATCCACAATTTGGTGCCCACCGTGGGGTTTTAGCGATAATTTGCAGACAAAGATCTTCTATTCTACAGACACGTACAACCTAGTCACTCATGGCTTCAAGCAACGAACAGACACCTGATCCAGTGGCATCACAACTGGCCATGGTACAAGATAGACTGAAAGCATTGGAAGAGGAAAATCTAACCATACGTAGTTCCAACATAAACCTTCAAAAATAGTTGGAGCTGGTTACGTCACCGTCTCTCAACATCATAATACCTCGGATCAGCCCAACAATCGTGTCACTCCAACTAATCTTTGTGAGCATTCAACGAAACGACAGATGACATACCTTCAAATGGTGGGGACCAAAGGAACTTGCCAAATTCTCCAATCAACCAAGCTCAACAAGTTGCCATCACAATGAGAAGGGAAATGAAGGAATTTAAAGAAGCAATTATGTCCATCCTACCAGGGGTGAAAATACAATAAAGAAAAGCAGAGCTGGAACCATTTCTGACACCCCCTTTACGGAGACCATCACATCCGTCGAGTTACCGCGAAAGTTCAGCCCACCAGACATGAAGCTATATGATGGATCCACTGACCCAGACGACCATGTCATCCACTACAAGTATAAAATGATGTCAACTGGTTTAGCTCCTCATCAATGGGAAGTAGGCATATGCAGAGGATTTAGAGAAACTTTGGGAGGGCCCTGCCCTTACATGGTTCATCAACCTACCATACAGATCCATCAAGTCCTATCAATAGTTGGCAGACAAATTTGTGGAGCATTTCGCTTTGCAAACTTGAAAAAACTACTGACGACCTCAATTTCATTCAGCAACGGAGGGGAGAACCTTACGAAGCTACGTGACCCGCTTCAACAAGGAGAGGATAACAATTCTAGCTCTTCATCAGCCAACAGCTGTGGAAGCTTTCAGAAACGGGTTACTTTGTGAGAGTGGACTCTATAAAAAATTAACCAAATTTCGATGCTACACGATGGACCAGGCCATGGTACGAGTTCAAGTCGAAATCAGGTGGGAAGAAGATAAGATGAATAAAAGAAAAGATAGTTTCTCCAACATGTAGAATGAGAGAATGCCCCATACTTCCAAGCGACATAAAGAGTTTGCAAGTTTGATACCCAGGCATCATTCAGAGAAGAGGAATCACCCAAGGAAAGAACATCAGCCCCTTCGAAAGGACTTTAATCAAAGACCTCTGCCATTCAAAGCCCAAGAAAGAGTTCCGGTAGAAAAGCCAAGACTCCCAGACTATAATTTTTTCTATTTCTCCAGGAGAATTAGTTTTGGTACTTAAAAAAATGGGAAATGAGGTAAGATGGCCTCCACGCAACAGGGAAAACTTCAAAAAGAAAGACACAAGTAAATGGTGTGAATTCCATCGAGACTACGCCCATACAACTGCTGAATGTGTGGCATTGAGACTAGAAGTCCTCGAGCTGCTGAACAAAGGGTTTCTAAGGGACTTACTTACAGAGAAAGGGAAAGCTACCTTAGCCCAGAGAAATGAGAGGGATGGACATGGAGAGGCGCCAATACCACCTCCACCAATCGACAACACAGTGAATTTCATTTCAGGAAGATAGGAGATCAGTGGAGTTTCATATTCAGCGGCCAAACGACATGCCAGGGCTATCATGTCAAACATTCATCATTCCACAATATCTATAGAGAAGATGTTTACAAACCTGGTGATTGAGTTTCCAGACGACAGTAATTCCGGTAGCATGAACCCTCATCATGACGCTTTAGTGATCTCCCTACAGGTGGTGAATTTTATGATCAAGCGGGTTTGGTAGATACAGGATCTTCAGCTAACATCATCTTTGTAACCACTCTAGCCGATATCGGTGCTGAACTGGAGAAATTTAACAAACGAACAACGGTGTTAATCGGATTCAGTGGTGAACAGAAATTTACTTTGGGAGAAATAAGTCTTCCAGTCTACGCAGGAGGGGTCAACAAAATGACTACTTTCCTAGTCCTGGATTGTCCCTCAGCCTACAATCTTATCATTGGTAGGCTATGGATTCATGAAATGAGGGCTGTATCATCCACTTATCATCAAATTTTAAAGTTTCCTACGAAGTGGGGGATTCAGGAAATAAGGGGTGACAAGACTGCTTCGAGAGGATGCTACCAGACGACAATGAAATCCAAGATCCACTCAGCATAGCAATTACAGAGCGGACCTCATTCTTTGGAGCCTACACTTCCAAAAATTGAAGAACTGGATGAGGTCCAAATTCATTCCGAACACGCAGATCACAAAACTCAAATAGGAGCAAATCTGGATCCCAAGCTACGAGCAGACTTGAGGGAATTTTTGCGAAAGAAAAAACGACCGATTCGCATGGTCGCATGAAGACATGACTGGGATTGACCCTGGGTTGATCACCCATCAACTCTACGTAGATCCAGACTACCCTCATTTCCGGCAGAAAAGAAGAAATTTCAACCCCAGAAAGGAATCAGATCATAGATGAAGAAGTCCAAAAATTGTTACAAAATGGTGCCATTAAAGAAGTGCAGTTCCCATACTGGTTGGCCAATGTGGTGGTAGTGCGAAAGAAAAATGGGAAGTGGAGAGTTTGTATTGACTTCACAGACCTAAACAAAGCATGCCCGAAGGATTCATTCCCACTGCCACATATTGATCAAATGGTTGATGCTACAGCAGGACATGAATTGTTAAGAATTATGGATGCATATTCTAGGTACAACCAAATCCTTATGCATTCAGACGACCAAGAGAAGACAGCCTTTGTGACCAATAAAGGCATTTTTTGTTACAAAGTAATGCCCTTCGGCCTTAAAAATACGGGAGCCACGTACCAAAGAAATGGTCAACAAGATGTTCTCTCAACAGAGGGAAAACAATGGAAGTTTATGTTGACGACATGCTGGTGAAATTTTCGAAATCTGAACAACATCTGCAGCACTTGGAAGAAGCATTCAACGTAATGAATAAGTACGGGATGAAGTTGAACCCAACAAAATGTGCATTTGGAGTAGCCTCCGGGAAATTCTTGGGATATGTTGTCACACGACGACGGCATTGAAACAAATCCAGATCAAATCAAATCCATACTTGAAATCCCCTCTCCTACCTGTCCAAAAGATGTCATGCGACTAGCAGGAAGAATTGCAGCTTTAAACAGGTTCATCTCCAATCGACAGACAATAGTTTTATGTTCTTCTCAACCATTAAAAAAGGAAAAATCTTGAATGGACTCCAGCCTGTGAAGAAGCTCTTAAAGAACTCAAGCGGTACTTAACATCACCACCTTTTTTTGTCAAAACCACTCGACAACGAAAGGCTTTTCCTATATTTGGGGGTCTCAAATCATGCTGTGAGCGCAGTCTTGATCAGAGAAGAAAACAGCACCCAACTTCCAGTCTACTACGTAAGCAGGGCGTTGCTCGATGCGGAATCACGCTACTCACATTTGGAAAAATTGGTATTGGCTTTGGTAATGTCAGCAAGGAAGCTACGACCCTACTTTCAAGGGCACCCAATCACAGTTTATTCGGAGTACCCCCTAAGGAGCATACTACATAAGCCGGAGTTTTCTGGAAGATTAACAAAGTGGGCGGTCGAATTGGGAGAACACGACATCACTTACCAGCCCAGAACAGCAATCAAGTCTCAAGCTTTGGCAGACTTTGTAGCTGACTTCAGTCCCAATCAGAACGTTTCAAAAGGTATAGAGGTCAATTCAATCCAGACAACATCACTTTAGAAGCTTTCAGTCGACGGTTCCAGCAATAAGAAAGGATGCGGTCTTGGAGTGGTGATCACGACTCCTGATGGTGATGTACTACGACAAGCAATCAAGTGTGGCTTCAGGGTTACAAATAATGAAGCAGAGTATGAGGCGTTGATAACTGGAATTAGTTTGGCAAAAGAGCTTGGAGCAAGGAGTTTAGAAGTGAAATCAGACTCTCAGTTGATAGTCAACTAGCTCCAAGGATCATATCAAGCACGAGACCCTCAAATGTTATCCTACTTACTGAAAGTGAAAGAAATCCAGCCGAAATTTCAAGAATTTACTGTAACCCAGGTTCCGAGAAGCGAGAATACTCAAGCAGTCGCATTGGCTACACTTGGGTCGACAATGCATGGGGACAAACCACAATCCATTCCAGTAGTGTATTTGAATTGGCCAGCAATTTGGAAAGAAAGCAAGGAGATCACCACCATCACTTCGGATGACTCATGGATGACGCCACTCATGAAATACCTGCAAGATGAACTACTTCCAGAAGACAAACTGAAGCAAGAAGGATTCAGAGACAGGCAGCAAGATTCACCATTTTCAACGGACAGTTTTTGAAAAGGTCATTCTCTGGACCCTACTTAAAATGTCTTACTCATAACCAAGCACATCATGTATTGTCAGAACTACATGAAGGAGAATGTGGAAATCATTCTAGAGGACGAAGCCTCGCTTTACGCGCCTATTCGACTGGATATTATTGGCCAACTATGAGAATTGATTCAGCTAATTATACGAAGAAATGTGAGAAGTTAAATCCAACTCTGTCCCCGTAGCCATTCATGAAATGGGGAATGGATATTGTAGGGAAACTACCAACCGCCCCTGGACAACGAGTCTACATGCTAGCTTTAACGGATTACTTTTCAAAGTGGATTGAAGCAGACTCCTTTGCCAAGATACGAGATAAAGAAGTCCAATCATTCGTCTGGAAAAACATCATATGTCGATTCGGTATCCCGAAGGAGATCGTTACCGATAATGGCTCACAATTTATTAGCCGATATTTCCAAGATTTCTGTAATAATTGGGGAATCAAGTTAAGTTTTTCAACCCCTCGTTTCCCACAAGCTAATGGACAAGCCGAGTCTTCCAACAAGACCATTTTGAACACTTTAAAGAAAAAATTAGAAAAGACAAAAGGATCATGGGCGGATGAACTCCCTGGAGTCATATGGTCCTACAGAACGACTATCCGTTCCTCCACAGGAGAAACTCCTTTCTCCTTGGCGTTCGGAACAGAAGCGGTAATTCCAATTGAAGAGAGCATCCCTTCTCTACGCTACCAGTGGATGGATGATGAAGCGAATCAACAATTGATGTATTTGAGTCTGGATACAATCGATGAAAAACGAGAAAACGCTACCATTCGACTTGCATCGCATCGACAGAGAATGACAAGATATTTCAACAAGAATGTCAGAAGCAGAACTTTCAAAGAAGGAGATTGGGTACTACGAAAGGTCTTCCAAAATACCAAGGACGTTGGAGATGGAAAATTGGGGCCAAACTGGGAAGGTCCATACGTCATCACCAAAGTTATTGGACATGGAGCTTATAAATTACAGACGACATAGGGAAAACAGATTCACAATAGTTGGAATGCGGTTCACCTCAAACGATTCTACCGGTAATGTTTGCTTGCTTTTTGTTTAAATTTGAAGAATAAAATTATGCTTGTGTAATTTGATTCGACATAATAAGAATCAATTGGACTATAAAAAAATATTTATATACGTTAAAGTTCATTCATTAATCAAACAAAACGATTACATAAGGTTAAAATTACAATTAGTTTTCCGGGACCACATCTTCTGGAGTACATTCTTCAGCAACATTAACATCAGAAGTAGGAACTTCCTGAAGTGGCTCAGCCGGCTCACCCTCCACTCGACCCCTATCTTCCTTAATCTTCTCTCCGTTTCTTCAACTCCAACCGCCTCATTGACATCATCGACTTCCTTCTCAGCCTCTTTGGAGTCAACTTCTTCACCATTGCCCTCCACATCACCTTCGTTTGATGAAGAAAGCCCTTCCATAAGACGATCATACTCTCGAATCCATTTTTGTGGCTCCCACAATACAGTCTTTCCTTCAAGGAAATCCTTCATCAGATTACTCCTTTATTTCATCATGGATTCGAGAGCAATCCCTTCGATCATCTCAACCAATTCACCATTCTCCTTCCTCACATTGTTGAGAGCTCCTTGTAACCTTCATTGTAACTTCAGAAGTTTCCCTCTCCACCTTAAGGGTGGCCTTCACCTCCTTCAACTGCTTCTCCAACTCCTTATTCTTTTTTTCCAAACATCAGCTTCATTTCAGCCATCTCTTTCTTCATTGCTGAAACCGCGTTCTCCATCTCTCTCTGCTTCCTTTGGTTTGACTTGACATGTTGCTGCATGTACAGGTTGCATTCCATTGCCTAAAAAAATAAAATAAATAAAAAAAATAAAATAAAATGTGTTAGAAATCTTCGGTGATTTACTTAAGACACGTTTTCAGCCTACTTACTTGATAAGTAAGAGCCACCACCTTCTTCATTGTCTCAACAGGGCCAATCTTCGATAACCTTTGTTCATCCTCCTCCAACAAAGCTTCTTGATGAAAGGATTAAGGCCTCGATGGGTCTAAAATTGCAGTCGACCCAGTTGGAATCTTGACAATGATATGTCGGTATCTTCTTCGATTTCGAAAGCCTTCCTTTTCACCCCTTTGGCAACCATTTCAGTCGACTGCCCCTTGGCTTTCGGAGTCCCAGTCGACACTGTCTGTTGTACTTTAGGAACCTCCACCTCCGGCTCTTTTATGCTTAGCTTCCTAGCCTTCTTTTGGCTTTTTAGTTCATCAATCGATATTACCTTTACTGGTCTCGACATAATGTCCTCTGCGCATAAAATTTCTTTTAGAGTTAAAGTCTTTATAAACAACACCTTTCTGTACAAAGCTTGAATCGACCAAGTACAATAGATGACTTCCAATACGTGTTTACAAAGAGCCAAAGGGGTAGATATACCTTCTGATTCGAAGATTTCTTTCCACACTAATGTTGCCCTTAATCTCTCCTCTACCAAGACCACTCTCCAATCTCTTTGTTCGACGGGAAGGGCAAGAAGAGCTTTTGTGTTGGATAGAATTTGAGGAGTTTTGTCGAATAATCTGTTTCGAAATGGACCTGCAAAACAAACAATTCCCACATTAGCCTCATACGACAACCACATTGATAAGTTATCAATAATAGAAAGAACTGATACTCACTAAATACACTCCAATATTCTGGACACGACCCATTCCAGTCGACCCAAAAACACCCTCATTCCTCACAAAGAAAATAATCTTACTGCCAATTACCCCTATCATTCGTTGGAAGCCCCATTACTATCTGTTCTCTCTTACGACGAATATACAAAGTATACCTCCCTTTTTCAGTTAAGTGCTCCTTTAGGTAGTATGAGTACACTACATCATTCACCTCAAAGAACACACCCTTTTTCAAATGATAAGCATTCAATCGAAAATAATATCCTCCAAGCGTTTGGCAGCAGCTGTGAAGGAGCGATCCCATAATGATCCAAACTTCCCAAGCTAACCTCGGAATGGGGAATCTTAGCCCATCAGCAAATGGCCGTACGAAAATCCAATCCACCCAGGAATTTTGTAGTCGATTCTTTCAGTCGGCATGGGTACTCTCAACTCTATGGATCTAGGGAATCTAAACCTACCCTAATTTCCATCAGCAATACTATCTGTCATTCGACTAGCTGGGTTCTTGGTTAGCAAGTTGGTCGGCTCACTTGTACTAACTGTTCCACTCGACTCTCCAACTGCTGCCAAAGTCCTTATAGGAATTGCATCCACAGGAACTTCACGCGAAAAAAAAGCAACTGGAACCCTCCTCAGAAAATTCTTGACGCGACCAACCCCTTAGTAATTTTTCTTCTGTGGATTCACTCGACGATACTTCTACATATTTATCTATCTGCTCACCTAAACTATCTAAAGACTCTCCACTCGACATATTCTACTCGACAGGTTCACAAACAAATAATATCTAATTATCATATTTACTAAGGATCAAATTCTACCCGATTCGACAAACAGAATTCCCATCAAACAACATGCGTTTCGAATATCAAACTTCCGAGTTTGGTTAGAGAATAATTTGAAGCTACTTATGAACATTCAAAGGAAATGAAGAACACGAAGAAAGTTATGAAGAGTACCTTGGAACTTTGAAGCTTCTCTCCCCAACTCGTTGATATTGTGAATGAAGCAAATGAACCCATCAAACCACTCTTATACTACAAACTATGGCGGTTCTTTTCCCGCCAAAAGACTCCTCGTTATTCGCGTTAGGTTTTACTTCATTAATGACACGTGGAAGATCTAGAAATGTAAAATATATCGTCGAATGGAATGATGAATTACATTCATTAATATTACAACTTGACATCACATGCTCTCAACAACGTCATCAAAATTCTCTTCACAACCGACTTCACTATTTGACACGACAAATATCAGATATAAAAACTCTCACAATTTTATCGTTCGACACTATATCACGTCTAGAGGCAGATATGAAGGGTTCTTTCATCCAAGAAAAAATGATTAGGCAAACCCTGGTGCAACCTCATATTCACTCGACACATGACAAATATATTATATAGACTATGCTTTCGACACATTTTAAGGATAACAAATATTCGTCATTAAGTGAAACTCTTGAACCAGCACTCAGTTCATTCGACCAATGGACATCCCCATGACTCTTGTCGAGTCAAGTTAGATTCCAGAACAGCCTTCGGTTCAGTCGACCAAGGGACATCCCCATGACTCCTGTCGAGTCAAGTGAGACTCCTGAACCAGCATTCGGTTCAGTCGACCAAGGGACATCCCCATGACTCTTGTCGAGTCAAGTTAGATTCCAGAACCAGCACTTGGTTCAGTCGACCAGGGGACATCCCCATGACTCTTGTCGAGTCAAGTTTGATTCCAGAACCAGCCTTCGGTTCAGTCGACCAAGGGACATCCCCATGACTCTTGTCGAGTCAAGTTAGATTCCAGAACCAGCACTTGGTTTAGTCGACCAGGGGACATCCTCATGACTCTTGTCGAGTCAAGTGAGAACTCATGAACCAGCATTCGGTTCATTCGACCAAGGGGACATCCCCATGACTCTTGTCGAGTCAAGTTAGATTCAGAACCAGCCTTCGTTCAGTCGACAAGGGACATCCCCATGACTCTTGTCGAGTCAAGTGAGACTTCTGAACCAGCATTCGGTTCAGTCTACCAAGAGACATCCCCATGACTCTTGTCGAGTCAAGTTAGATTCCAGAACCAGTACTCGGTTCAGTCGACCAGGGGATATCCCCATGACTCTTGTCGAGTCAAGTTTGATTCCAGAATGAGCCTTCGGTTCAGTCGACCAATGGACATCCTCATGACTCTTGTCGAGTCAAGTTAGATTCCATAACCACCAGCACTCGGTTCAGTCGACCAGGGACATCCCCATGACTCTTGTCGAATCAAGTGAGACTCCTGAACCAGCATTCGTTTATTCGACCAAGGGACATCCCCATGACTCTTGTCGAGTCAAGTTAGATTCCAGAACCAGCCTTCGGTTCAGTCGAACAAGGGACATCCCCATGACTCTTGTCGAGTCAAGTGAGTTTCCTGAACCAGTATTCGGTTCAGTCGACCAAGGGACATCCCCATGATCTTGTCGAGTCAAGTTAGATTCCAGAACTAGCCTTCGGTTCAGTCGACAAGGGACATCCCCATGACTCTTGTCGAGTCAAGTGAGACTCCTGAACCAGCATTCGGTTCATTCAACAAGGGACATCCCCATGACTCTTGTCGAGTCAAGTTAGATTCCAGAACCAGCCTTCGGTTCAGTCGATCAAGGGACATCCCCATGACTCTTGTCGAGTCAAGTGAGACTTCTGAACCAGCATTCGGTTCAGTCACCAAGAGACATCCCCATGACTCTTGTCGAGTCAAGTTAGATTCCAGAACCAGTACTCGGTTCAGTCGACCAGGGGATATCCCCATGACTCTTGTCGAGTCAAGTTTGATTCCAGAACCAGCCTTCGGTTCAGTCGACCAATGGACATCCTCATGACTCTTATCGAGTCAAGTTAGATTCCATAACCAGCACTCCGTTTTCAGTCGACCAGGGGACACCCATGACTCTTGTCGAGTCAAGTGAGACTCATGAACCAGCATTCGGTTTATTCGACCAAGGGACATCCCCATGACTCTTGTCGAGTCAAGTTAGATTCCAGAACCAGCCTTCGGTTCAGTCGACCTAGGGACATCCCCATGACTCTTATCGAGTCAAGTGAGACTCCTGAACCAGTATTCGGTTCAGTCCGACCAAGGGACATCCCCATGACTCTTGTCGAGTCAAGTTAGATTCCAGAACAGCACTCGGTTCAGTCGACCAGGGGACATCCCCATGACTCATGTCGAGTCAAGTTAGATTCCAGAAACAGCACTCGGTTCAGTCGAACCAGGGGACATCCCCATGACTCTTGTTGAGTCAAGTTAGATTCCAGAACTAGCCTTCGGTTCAGTCGACCAAGGGACATCCCCATGACTCTTGTCGAGTCAAGTTAGATTCCAGAACCAGCACTCAGTTCAGTCGCCAGGGACATACCCATGACTCTTGTCGAGTCAAGTGAGACTCCTGACATGTATTGTGTTCAGTCGACCAAGGGAATACCCCCCATGACTCTTGTCGAGTCAAATGTAACTCTTTAATCATCATATGTTCAGGTCGACCAAGGGACATCCCCATGACTCTTGTCGAGTCAAGTGAGACTCCTGAACATGCATTGTGTTCAGTCGACCAAGGGAATACCCATGACTCTTATCGAGTCAAATGTAACTCATGAATCATCATAATGTTCGGTCGACCACTGGACAATCCCATAAGGCTCATGACGAGTTGACCAGGGAACAATCCCCATAAGGCTCATGAAGACCTAGACTTTCTTTCTAGTTGACACATATCGTATGATATGTGCTCATAATCTTCATAATGTTCAGTCAACCAGGGACATCCCCCATGGACTCATGTAGTGTCAAGTTTAACAAGTAACATTCATCTAGTCGCTAAAAAATTTGAAAACTTCTATGATCCTTGACCAGTAGTATGGAGATTTCCTGAACTTCATCTGGTTCAGTCGACCAGGGACATTCCTCATGGCTAAATGTCAAGGCCAAGTTGAAAACTTGGACTACTCTTAGTCCAAAAGACATTGAATTCTCTCTGTCGAATGTAACATGAACTATACATTCTCAAAAGATACTCTTACATCTTGTTTCATTCGACATGTATAAAAATACTCTCCAAGTCATATAACTTCTTGACTTAGAGAGTAGGGGACAAACTGTACGGGCCAAAAAATTGGGTCGTGGGTAAAACCGTTTTTCTTTCGAACCCAAAATAACAATGAAAACCCACAAACAGAGGCCCAGCTTAGTAGGTTTAATACTATTTTGGAAAACCCAGGGCAGAGCCCAAAATAGACCTTATTCCACTTGCATGCAGATAAGGATAGACACATAAAAGCCAAAACCAGGAAACAGAATATAAACATACTTCAAAATCATTACCACTATTTCCCTCTTTTACAAACATAATATATATCCTCCAAAGTTGAGATTTTGATTACTAAATAATTATATCTTGATCACGTTGTGGGATTTACCTCCATGTGCCACTAAAAAGGGCAGTATTTCTTGGCCTATAAATGGAAGAATCATTCAACTCAGAGTTCTTCAATCCAAGCTTTACTTCTCTTATACAGGCTTTCTACTTTCTAACACAAGCTCTCTGAGCACTCCATCCATTTAACACTTTAAACCATCCACCGCCCTCACGGCCACCCAAAGAGGTCAAGGTAACATTAAACCTTGCTTTCTCATTTTTACTG